>JADDOH010004329.1:0-35120 GCA_016648135.1 Agrypnia vestita
TTTAAAAGTGGGGGGCATTGTCATATATGTATATATCTATTGTTAATGTAATCGATAAATACGTAAGATATAGACAAAGAAATATTAGATTAACATACAAAAATTAAGACATTAAATTAGGTAAGTAAGATATAAACAGTACAAGAATACAAAAATGTAAGACATTAGATTAAGTAAATAAGATATACACAAGGAAACGTTAAAATTAAGTTATAAAAATTAAAAATTAAGAAGGTATTGTAATAACATTTAAAAGTATGTATATATTGATTGTTTTTGTAATATTTTTTTCATTGCGTTATTGTAATTGTTTTTTGTAGAAGATTTTTCAATTTAGATTTGAGTTTCCCATTTTTCCGCCTTCATTTCATTGGGAAGAGCTTTATAGAATGATACTCCTTGATAGGAGAAATGGTGTTGGGCTGTGCTAGTTTACATTTAGGTATCAAAATATTTCCAGCTGATCTCGGTCATACATATTTAATTACAGAAACACACATTGATATTAGATTATTAGAAATCGGCGCATTCTCCTCTAGGCTTCTCCTGTGATGTTCTAGATTCTAGAGAGTCTCACATGTGTACGATTAATGTTTACAAAATATTATACAATGTGACAGGCTTTATAATAATGGAAAAGCTACAAAATTTCAAAGTATTATGAAAGTTTTAGTAATACTAAAAATAGATTAATAATAGATGTTAAGTGAAGGCGTTTAGCTATATACAAAGATATCAACGTTATATTGAATATAAGATATGTATTCGTACATGGTACAATACACTAATTAACAAAATGAATCTGTATTAATCAATGAGTATCATGTCCAATTTCAAACAACCGATTATGGTTACTTCTTGTGAAGAATACTGTTTCTATCACTGTTCGAATGTTGTATGAGACAGATGTGTGAGTTGTGTGAGACAGATGATTGTACAGTATAGGCCCAAAAACTCTGAATTGTCGTCTTTTAAATGTCGCTTATAGAGAGAATTTGTGTATACTTTTGTTACTTAGCATATCCACTGTAAGTTTTATAATTATACAAAATAAGGGAGATTTAAGATTTTATAATTATACAAAAATAATATATAAATTGATATCCTTCTATAAATTAAACTAAACACTACCTGAATGCCAAATATGTAATCTAAAACAATGTTATATTAAAAATTATAGATGATACTAGCCGTAGACCCGTGAAAAATTACGGAAAATGAAATGGTTCGCGTCTTTGCTAAGCCCTAATAATTTATCTATACCTATAAAACTCAATGTCTGTCCGTCTGTCTGTTCTCAATACAAATCTACACCGCTTGTCCGATTGGACTCAAATTTTGCATACTTATGCTTTAGGACCCGGCGAGTAACATGGGTGACATTTCCCGCTCCCCCTTTACCCTTACCCCACCCCCTGATATATTTTCGATGCAAATCGATACCGTTCGACCGATCGGACTCAATTTTTGCAAACTTATTCTTTAGAACCCGGCGGATAATATAGGCGAAATTTCCCCACTCCTCCTTTTACCCCTTCCACTTCCCTTTCCCTTGATGTATTTTCAATACAAATCTGTACCGTTCGACCGATCGGACTCAAAATTTGCAAACTTATTATTTAGGACCCGGCGGCTGGACATCCCATTCATACCAGCCTAGATTAAATGGAAACATTGTTTTAGAGACTTTACACAAAAATGGAACTTATTTTTAACTAAATCCTTTACCCGAGCAACGCCGAGTATGAACAGCTATATTTTGATGGTCCACGGAGAGGTGGCGATAGCAACCGTTTTATTTATTTTTCTAGCCGTGAATTCGAACTAAATTACGGACTTTACACGAAGTTATGCACAGACAGATAACGAAATTATTATGTTTGATAATGTGTAGGTACACCCCATTTCTAGCTATTTTATTGCATTAAAATGTTGCTTTAATGTACCGAATGTAGGTATACACATTTCGTTGAATCCAGTGAATCCTTTATTAAATTACGGCGTATCATTATTAAATTGCATTGTAGAATTTCAAAACAAGTGTTTCAATTTCTATTTTAAAATGGATACACCGTACATTCATATGTATCCATTTTGAAGCATGAGAAGAAAAGGCTTAAATGCTTGCAAATGCTTAAAATCAGTGCTGGTTACAGTGGCGAAATAAGATTTTTTTCTTGATAATTGTTAAAAAAAGTTGTGTGCTGTTGATGAAGTACACGAGTCGTGTAATTACTGTCTATATGAATTAGAGAATTATATGTTTTACGTAATTTTGACAATGCTGTTTTCAGACATTTTCAGGAGTAACCTTGAAATAAAGCAACAACCATTAAAAATATTTTAATGACGTCCTTATTAATATTAATGTAAATTTTGGTAGAAAAAACATTTATTAAACATTTTTAAGAAAATTATAGGACATACTGTGTCACATAGGATGTCACGATGTAATTTTTGACAGAGTGATTGACCACTTGCGTGCTATATCGCATCTTTGGAACATTTTATCAGGCATTAAACTGAGATTTTAAGGTTATCATTTTTTTCGGCGGAGATTGGTCCATCGTCAAAGTTTTTACAAAAATGTCGTTTTAAATTAATAATTAAGAACAATAAAAAACTCATTTATGAATTCGGGTACATATAACAAACATTTTATTTGTACTAAAATGAACAGTTGTCCTAAAAATATTTTGAGTATACAATACAATAATATAACATTGGTTTCTCGTTATATATAATATATTTTTAAGATCATTGCAGGATTGTGACTGTTCACATCTGGTCAAAATCGTTTCACTTTTATCTCACCTTGTTGTCTGCAACTTGCTTTTATTTTTAATATAAACATATTATACTGTTTTCATTCAAATTGATGCAATTAATCATTTCTAGGAGGATATACATTATATTTAACGATGTTAAAAACTTACAAAAAAGATTCAATAATGATTAAAATTTTACATAAATAATAATTTCATTTAAAAATTAATATTTCATTACATAAACCTACTTCTTTATTTCTATTTTGCAAACAACAAAGGGAAAAAGAAACTATTAATAATTTAATGTGTTGTTTGGAAGCTGCCAGAATACACTACCTACATAGTCTAATTAGCAACGGCCCAATAAGAAAACATAAGCATCTCAAGATTAATCTTGTTTATCGTATTCATTTTCATACAGCGATCATTTAAAATATTTTTTCAATTTTTAATGTAATTACGCGGGTAGAAAATTTTAAAGAATTTTTTTATTTTCTGAAAATTTCATGAACCTTCTAGAAACTGCTTCCATAAATCCTCCCCTCCCGCAAACAGCCCTCCACGCACCAATGATAATTGTCAAAGTAAAGTGAAAAAACACAAAAACAGTGCGGAAGATAAAAGAGCAAGAAACCAAGGAGTCTAACAACGTACATACTGCACATACGTTTTATTATGATCATATTTGTAAAACCGTATATTTATTTATTTTACTAAAATAAATTATGTAGATAAATACAAAAATGTGTGTACAGTTTAAACATAAACATACTTTGTCAATCATAAACAATTATTCAATAAAATACAAAAACTAATGGTTATGTAAATGCCTCTCGTTGATGACCTCTTCACTCATGACAAATAACTTAGCTTTGCAGCCGTAGTTAACTCTGGAACACCTGTACCTCGACATTCCAACACTCGACACCGTATGTTCTGCAAAAGTATATTGGCCCTTGATGATGATCTTCTTGCCTCTTGCAGATTGTGAAAATATGTATTCTACAAAAAAGGAAAAAAGATTTTATCATTATTTTTCTCGTCTGATTCATCGTTACAGAAAATAGGAAATAAAGTGAATGGTGAATGATAGCCACGCAAGCCACTACACAAGAGGCAAACTGAAAAAAAATGCAATTTAAAAACTACAAATATAAAGAGTTTTAATGTTCAAAAAGCTTATCTCTATTTTCTTGTTGTTATAGTACCTAACCGTTGTTATAGTATCTACATAAATATGTCAAACGATGTAATATAAACCATACATCTTATAAATGATTGTTTAAAGTGTGATGAATCTAGCGCGATAAATTGGTTTATAGATAACATATTTATGAAGATGATAATATAAGATGAAAACATTAAAGTAAAATGTACAAGTCAATTTAGCGCAACTGCCAAAAATAGTTCATTGTAGGACACAAAATAAATTATCTTTCATGTTTATGTTATATAATTTATTAAGAAAATAATTATGTTGACAAATTTAAAAATAAAAACTTTTTAGAAGTATAAAATATATAATGCTTAAACAAAAATAAGTAGCTACCTACTTAAGATAAATTATGACATACGAATCCACAAAAGCCGATGTGGAGAATCGAATGAAAAAACAAGTGTTTCGCTTCATTTGAGCGAGCTCTGTCGACGCTATAACTGTCGACACATGTTCGAGCGCCGAATTCTGATAAGACTGACTCGTTGGTCAGATTTGTAAAGTTAATATTTGGCGTCGGCATTACAGTCTCCAAGTTTATGAGCTCTACGATGATCTTAATGTCAAATTTATCAAAATGCAGTGACTTCGATGGGCCGAGAATTTCTAGCTCGGATGGAAGATTCTCGAATAAACTCGTAATTGACATTCCATAAATTAGAGAGGACGGAACATTTGGAGAAAGCTTTTCCTTTGGCTGGGCGGGTTCGGAAGACTCTGGATATTTTGGAGAGAGAATCTCAGAGAGTACGAAAAAATCACTTGGTCCTTTACTAATCGTCAAATTAGTTTCGTCGATCATCACAAGACTCTCATAATATAATGAGACTAACACATGCGCTCCAGATTAAATAATTAATTGTGTTAATATTCCTTCGGTATAAATATGATCATTAAAATTGTAAAAAAATCGTATCGTACAATGTATGTTTCAATAAAAATATAATAATCCTGAAGCTGCCAAAGCCTGCCAAAAAAGGAGGAAAATATAACTGTAATAAATTGGGCATTATAGAAAGCTACACCAGTCTGCGATTCTTCGATTAATAGTTGGAATTAATTTGGTGAAATTTTGGGCGAGTACTGTCATACATGTAACTGTCACACAAGTGAGGACTCTTTCGGGAGAAGCTTTTTTGGAATGTCGTAAAGGCATTGAAATCGATCATGGTCACTTGCATGTTAGAAGGTGATAGAAGCTCTTGTGGCGCAGGTACGATTGCTGTAAGTACCCGGTTAACGAATAAAACGCCTTTGATTTAACGTCTCCTTTCAGCTTGATATACTTAATCGTTCAAAAAATATTACTCGTCGAATTCAGCAAAATAGCCCTCTGTTTGGAAACACAACTAAATCTGGTGAAAGGGGTGAATAAGGCAGCAATGTGTAGTGTAATTCGATCTGGGATTTTGCTGTGGTGATTTGGGACGAGTAAACTGCTGCGCTGACAAGGTGAAAATTTTTTTTCGTCAAATGGGGGCGTTTTTTCATCAATTCAACATTGAATCGGCCCAATACATCAGCATAGCAACGGATTGTCCTTCCCTCCTTTAAATAGTCGGTAAAGATATTTCGCGAATCTTAAAAACGGTGGCCATGATTTTTCCGACCGGATGGAATCGTTTTCGTTTTCTGTGGAGCAGGTTCGCCAAATGAAATCCACGGTTTTTGCTGATTTTTCATTTCTGGCGTATGGTAATGGATCCATTTTTTGTCGACAGTCACGAAACGCCCCAGAAACTCTTTCAGATTGCCCCTAAATGTGTTCAAACAGTGCTCTGAAGTAGTCATGCGATTCCGTTTTTGTTCCACTGTGAGCGGCGCCCATCTCGCCGACAGCTTTCTCAAGCCCATTTTTTCGCATAGGATATTTTTATATTTATATTTTTTGGCGATGCTCGAATTCATTAACCCATATCTCATGGTCTTTATAAACGGCATGCATAACTTTGATTCCTCGCATCGTCTTTTCATATAAAGAAAGGAAACGATCACTGAACAATATTGCTCTTTTCAATGCTTGCAAACAAACATAAACTTGCCCACTTTCAATAGCTGTCATAACAAAGCTAGGTGGGTACTAATTAAATTTCAATTCACGTGAAATTTTGAGAGGTCTCATACGAAAGATGGCGTTAAACAATGATATACTAATATTGCGTTAATGGCGCCGTTAAATACAAGTAACATACAGCCCGCGAATGTCTTAATGTAAAGCAAATGCACATGAATATGAATGACAAAATCATAGAGGTATAGGCGCAGAAACAAACTTCGTCCTCAAAAGACTGATGTATATAAAAATACTTAGTCGAACATGTCCGTTATTCATGTATTATTGTTTTCAAAATGCATATTAATATCGATACACAACGTTGGGGGAAGTAAAAAAGGTAACTGAAGACGTATGTATGATAATGGCTAATGATTATGAGTGTTTGATAATTTGATGATGAGGTCGTTGAGAGTAAAGAGCGCAGCCTTGCAACCTTGGTTCTGCCGCACGCAGCGATATCTTGTGATCCCATTTCTGGTCGTGATGTGCTCAGAGAAGCTATATTGTCCGAGGTATATTCCTTTCTTGCCCCGCATAGTTGTGAAGTAAACAGAATCTGAAAATAAAACAAGGGACGTTCATAACAGACATGAAAAAATTATATTTTACTCTACACTTTGGTAGAAAGCAACAACTTTGTGGTTTGACATATTAAAATAAATAAAAACACTTTTCTTTGTGTTAAACCACGATTTATTATTTTGCCAACCGGTTTCGCTTAAACTTAAGCTTCATCAGGGCAACTTAATAACTAAACAATAAATACAAAGCAGTGCACTTATATATACTTAATGAGGGAGACAAAATACAAAATTACATAGAAAAAAGAGAGACAACAGTATACGAGTACATATCAAAGAGACATAATATAAAATTACACGATAATGACAAAATATAGAGAGATAGAGAGACAAATTACAAACAAGTGAGACAACAACATACCAGTACTTATGAAAGAGAACATAATATAAAATTACACGATAATAAAAGATAGACAGACCAGCATATGGACTAAAAAGAGCTAAATTACAACAAAAGATTGAACGCCAGGGGAGTGAAAAGGAAAGGGAAAGGTATATGACAAAGTAGTAGGATTTATATGGGGAAAATATTTAATATACTGTTGGATAAACATAATTGATTATTAAGTATCTCACTATTAGTGTTGACTAACTTTTTTATTTCGAGAGCTTCTAAATTATCTGATTTCATTCCCAACCCATTTTTATGTAAAATGTGAACCCCTGTGTTACGGCAAAAAGAATGATTTTTATCAATCGAGTGATTGACGAATTCAGAAAATCCATTACTACTTAAACATTTTAAATGTTCTTTAACGCAAATATTAACATTACGAGAAGTTTTACCTATATAAAAAGATGAACAATCATTACACGATAATTTATATATACCCGAATGACTTAGATGATCATCTCGATCTTTTGTGTTAATTAAAAATTTATCTAAATTATTATTTGTATAAAACGCTGGTCTTACTTCCGAAGGAAGGCTATTTACACAGAGGGATGAAAAGTTGTTGATATATAATATTCTACGCTATTGGTAACTTATATCTGTATTAGATGCAGGTGTAGAATACCTTTATCTACCTTTAATTTCACAAAATAATTACATACAATTAGGCAAATAGCATCTAATAATGGATATGATCCACACCTTATTAATATAATTCTAAATAAAAAACTCAAACATATAGAAATTCATAATTTTTTGTTTTCTACTGTACTGGTATATTGTTGTCTCACTTGTTTGTAATTTGTCTCTCTATCTCTCTATATTTTGTCATTATCGTGTAATTTTATATTATGTCTCTTTCATATGTACTCGTATACCGTTGTCTCTCTTTTTTCTACGTAATTTTATATTTCGTCTCCCTCATTAAGTATATATAAGTGCACTGCTTTGTATTTATTGTTTAGTTATTAAGTTGCCCTGATGAAGCTTAAGTTTAAGCGAAACCGGTTGGCACAATAATAAATTGTGGTTTAATACAAAGAAAAGTGTTTTTATTTATTTTTATATTTTATTTGTACACAAGGTATCGTGGAGAACGATGTCATCGTATTACTTAAATTTTTCTTAAACCGTTTGCTGCGGCAAACTGGTAAGCAATGATTATTCTCTCAATGTACTCCCAAATTTTCTTAAGTATCACCAAAAAGAGCACAATAATATTATAACCTGAACTCTTAGCGATTGACAGATATGCTACTAACCAGGAGTTAAAGATATTGCTTGGCAGTTCATATAAATGTGCATTATTTAAAACGATGATCCTTCAAAAAACTGGCCAACCCGATGCAACATTAGTAATTTTTTCTTTGTTCTACTCCCGACTTTGCTTTACCGCCATATTGCCTGGAATTCCATCATTAGTCAAAGCGTCACTAAATAATGAGAAAATTTTGACAATCGCACAGGATTGACGAAGTCCGTGAGACTCACTCTGTTTATAGGAAGCGTCATGTTATATCTATCGTATGTGTTATTTTTGAATCGTCGCTTAGAGTGCCATGGAAGTTTGGCAAAGAATAACTGTGCCACTTTAGTAAAAATATTGAAAAACACCATACTACTTGTTTGGATCCGCTGTTTTTTTTGTCAATTGGATCTAGCTAGTAGGACTGGTATAATTCTACGCTCGAAATAAAACAACTAGGAATAAAGCAGCGTTTTACAGTCAGTATTATTTTACCCGGATTACAAAAGCTGGGACAAATACAGAATCTAAGAATAAAGAGGTGTTCTGCAATCTGGACCAAAAAAAAACATGCATACATGGCATACATGTCACATCAGTATTATTACTATTTTCAAGCTATGCTCAACGTCTGCGCTATTAAAAATAGCACTAACTTACTGATCACTTGGTAAGTGTCTTAATCACTAGACCAACAAGCGTGAACAAATAAAATAGGTGGGAACAAAGCGGTGTTCTGCAGTCAGGATCATTTCACCCGGACTATAAAAGATTGGATAAATAAATAAAAGTAGTACTCTGTAGCCAATAACTTTAACCGAGACTAATGAAAAACATAATGGTATTATAGAATATTTACAGGATTATTGTCATCAGAATTTTCTTACTAATGTAAATTATCACAATTATAAATATAAAAATAACTTCAGCAGTCAGTGTTGTGTAAATACATTTATTGTAGGTAGTGCTAGATTTATTCCCAAGATGTATTTCACATTTCAAGAATATATAGAAGAATTTAGGGCTTATTCTAATTGTTTTGTCTTATCACAACAGTCATGTCTCTACTGCTATTTGATATATTATAAATCATTGTAGAGTTCACCAAATTTGACGTTATTAATATGATATAAAACAAGTACTAATATTATATGAAAACTTGTTAGAAGTCAGTTTGTTTTATACACATCTGGTAATTTCTCCATCCAAAGTATTACAAATATTAAATAAAAGCCAATATTTCTGCTATAATGATACAAATAAAACAGTATTTTTTAAAACATAAATTGCATGTAAACGTATTAACAGATTTTTTTATAATTGTAAAAATTTAAGATAATCGTTAACTTTGTAATATTATTGAATAAAAAAGACATCTCACACGCCGTTCAGTCATAAAAGGCCCACAAAGTGGAGCAATTTTCTTCATTTTTAAAACATCGAAGGTTTGGTAATTTATTAATCAATTATTTAATTTAGTTTATGACATTTTAATAAGATATTCGTATTTAAAATATATGTAACCTGATGAATAAATTTTTAAAATTAGATATGTCCCTACAAAAATGTGATAAAAAACGAAAGAGAAGATATGAAAAAAATGGTGAAATTTGCTCATTCTGCTAGACGAACGCCTTAAGCAACATTTAATTCGCCATTACGAAGAGTATTTACATTATATATAACATACTTTTCCTAATATTTGGAATGTTCACTATAATTCAATTGTAGCAATTTTGTAGACTCATTTTGAAACATATCAAAATGCATAAAATATTTGATAAAGTATTAAAAACGATAAATACATTGTATGAATAAATAAACATTTTTAAAATGCTAGTAGGTACATGCCTCTTGCCTCTAATCTCGACTCCTCAATAATGGAAATAGTTCTAGGATATCTAATACTGACCTAATTTACACATAATGTGTCCTTGTAGTAAAAAATGTACTCATCAGCTTTACTCGGACATTTTTAATTCGTATTATTATTTTTTTAAACATTAAATCTCAGCCTTTTTGTTTGGTAAGATAGATAACTACCTGATTAAAAGAGAAAATGATTAAAATATTATGGACCTAATGTAGAGCAATAGTAATATGGCCTTGAACATTATTTGTAAAATATTATTTTATATGAAAGTGTCAGTGGTTATGATTATTGGATATTTTGACTAAAATTTTTGCCGCCATAAAAGCCATTGCCTTACAACCCTGAAAATGACGTTTGCATCTAAACCGCGTGAGTCCCTTGTTGGAAGTCCTCTGTTCAGATAACACATATTTTCCTATTACTAGTTGGTTGGTTCCTCTGCACGACGTAACGAGTCGAATACCTGAAAGGAGTAAAAAGATTATGAATAAATTATTTGTTGATCATTTTATAGATAGCTTGCTCATTTATTTGATTTATAACACTCGTATTATAAGAGAGCGAAAGGAATGTCCCTTAGGAAGAAGATTTATGAGAATGCATACGGTAGATAATAATTGTGGGATTATTTCATAATTCTGATTTAAATTAATGCAATTTTAATAATTTTATTTGACTTGTGTGGAAGCGAATGAATTTTTAATATTCGACCTAAGTTAATTTCAGGATATTTCAACGCTTTACAGAAGTTAAGTCAGAAATATTAAAAAAAGTAAAATTTATAAAAATATAAAAAAAAGATAACTTTTTTACTTTCACTATTTATTTATAACGATTAGAAAGTTTTCGATCCTAACGCCTCATCTTCAGTAATGTTACTAATATTAAACTTAAGACTAAAGAACGTGAGGAGTGGGGTGGAGATTACGGGTAAGTGGGCATTAGGCGCAGAAGAGGGGACGTAATAGATGGACTTTGATTATTGATTACATTTTAATGTCTAAGTTTACTAAAATATCTAGATTCATTCCTTCTTTAAAAATGTTTATTAATTCTATGCCTAATGACCACGCCCATACCCACCGGACTCCACCCTACTCTTCACGCCGTCCTTTAGCCTTATGTATAGTATTAGTAATATTACTGAAGATCCGTTATGAATCCGTTAGCATCAAAAACGTTCTAATCGTTATAAATAAATAGTGAAAGAAAACAAAGTTATCTTTTTTTAAAACAGCCTTTCACAAAGTTAAAACGTAAAATTTACAGTCACTTATCTCCATAACTACCTATTTGTGTAAAAATATTTTTCAGTCATAATTTAATCAGGAATCATTTTTTTTCTTTTATTTCTAAAAAAATAGAGGTGCAAACACGGAACATCAATATTATTACAATTCTCAAATTAAGTTAAA
This sequence comes from Agrypnia vestita, assembly GCA_016648135.1. Taxonomy (NCBI): domain Eukaryota; kingdom Metazoa; phylum Arthropoda; class Insecta; order Trichoptera; family Phryganeidae; genus Agrypnia; species Agrypnia vestita. Next base: position 11,550 of record JADDOH010004329.1, read on the forward strand.
TGCTTGTGCTATGAAAATAGGATTAACTTGCTGGTTTCTTGGAATAGGGCTTGAACCAGCAACCATCGGATCACTAGGCGAGAGTCTTAACCATTAGACCAACAAGCCTACCATCTACCTATAAAATAATTACCTTTGTTACGCCGCCTAAATACAATCGAGTTAAAAAGTAGAAGCGAACGTACATAGATCCTTTATATAACATAGTCATGTGCTATATGTATTGTATAAAAGCAAAGGCAGCAATATCCAAACAACTAAAAAAAATGTTTTGAATGCAGTCACCGAGGATTACTAATTTCAAATGTACTGAATTCTAAATTTTATGTAATTATCCCTTGCGAAGTTATGTTTTCTATAAGTTTTTAGGCTATGATTCGTATTAAATCTCGAATTCAGTATATAATACATTATTAATCCTCGATGACTGAATTCAATTTTTTTTGGATATTACTGCTTTTGCTTTTATACCCCACATATAGCACAGTCAATAAAAGTATAATAGAATTGCTAAGATAATTTGAGCGTGTATAACGCAGTGAGTAGATGCCAAAGATATACGGGGCAAGGATTGTAGGCAACACGATTAGAGGACGGTCACAAAAGATGACCAGGAATGTCAAGTAATGGAGGAATGCCCTGCAAGAAGCTTTAATAATCGGCAAGCGTGAATGAGAAAATGCATGAAAGTCAACTTGGTGGGAGGTAATTCAGGGTAGAAGCATGTGGCATTATATGTTCTTTGCCTACCTTCCGGAAAAAACGGTGGAGTCTAAAATACTTAGTTTGTATAAACTATGCTAATTAAATAATAGGGAATATCAGTTAATAAATACAAATTTTATGGAGAATCATTTTATTTTTTAATTTCAATGGCCTAAGATATAACATTTTTAGCGAGTGGACAGAAAAGTTAAAAATAATTAGTTAATAAAAAATACTCCAACAAAATATTAACAAAATGAGCTGGAAATGCAAAAAGTTCTAAGATTTCAAAAAACAATTTTTCTGCACCATGTAATCATTCTATTTTAGCGCTCATATTTTGATATCCTCGCATTTCATGAGCAAATATCACAGGACAAAATGCGCTCATACATTCAAAACACATTATTGTGGTATTTAAGATATATTGTAATATTATACGGAACGAGTCCAAAGAATCTTGTGTGTATAGTTTTCTGGGATATTTTGCTGTGTATATGTGACCTCTCTGGCAACGTTTCGGATCCCATTGCAGGGTCCATCATCAGGGCTGATGATGATGATGGACCCTGCAATGGGATCCGAAACGCTGGCCAGAGAGGTCACATATACACGGCATAATTTCCCAGAAAACTATACACAGAGGATTCTGAACGGCCGTGAAAACCTAAGGACATTTTTATCGAGTCCAAAGAATTTAGTATCTCCGAAATTGTGATATCCGCTGATATAGTTTCAGCCGTGGAGATTTTGGGAAGATATTGTCATGACCTTGAACATGAACGAAAATACTAGGCCCGCCTCCTGGGTAGGAGTGCGTGGTAGAACGGACGTGAAAATCTAAATGGGTTATATGAATTAAGATAAAAATAGTAACATTCAAAATATCTGAAAAGTAATTCAACGTTTAATCATGAAAAAGAATCTCATTTAATCCCCATCGATTTATCGAAGAACATGACATTTACTTACAATACCTTGATTACCTCGGTCGATAGAAGAGGGAATGTAGAGAAAGATCTCGAGAGGAGAGTGACTGCGGGGAATAGGGTGAACGGTGCTTTGAACGCAATAGTTTGTAATATAAATATGGCAAAACTAGCGGTACTTAATGGAATTCTGGTATCAACACTGTGAAGCCTGGAGCCGGCAGAAGAGGAATGAAAGTGGATTGAATGCAGTGGAGATAAGAACTCTCAGATGTATGTGTGGCAAATCCATTTATGATAGAGTAAAGAATGCAGATATTAGGAATGAATAAGAGGTACAACGATATAATAAATTTATGTATCAATATATGTACTTAAAATAGAATAGAAAAAAAATGTAATAATGCTGTATGTAATTAATAAAAAAATATATAAAAATTGGTGATGATGGTGCCAGAAAGAGGGGGCGACTGCGGAAGACGTGGCGTGACCAGATTAGAGCCTCCAAATATTCGTGAATCCAACTATTCGAACATCGAATAGTTGATGATAATATATTCGAATATATTCCTAAAATTTTTAAGAAAGGAATAATTTACTTTGGATGATAAATACAGATAAATACATTCTATATATTTAAAAAAAACATAATCTTTGTAGAGAATTTTTATTTTTATTTTTTTTAAATATATGTTATAAAAAAACAACAAAAGATATACTGAAAAATAATGTTGAATTTAGAAATACAAATTAAAAAAAAACAAAAAATATATTTCAATTTTGTAAATATACATATATAAAAAACAATAAAAAATTAGATACAGACGAGTCAATATTCTCTCGACAACTGACAAAATTTTAGATATGTTTATATTACTTCATATCTCACACCCTTCAATGTGGATGAAGTGAGAGTTGTATGTCAGGACAGAAGAGTGTAGCGCTCTATCCTTTCTGCCTTCCCTCACGGAGAAACGGCATGATGGTAAGTAAGTAAGTAACATTCAAAATATTATACAATGACCGAGGTTAAAAAACTGAAACCTAATAAAAAATTTTTTTTAGATTTTTTTTTGTTAAAGCGCTTATATTATATGGTCTGAATTTTTATTAATAGCTGGTCAGTAAAAAAAAATATATTGACCATCCATTTAAAACACTTATAAAAATGTTTATTATATTAATTGAATGAATGAATGTATGAAAAGTGAATGATTCCAATCAAAGTGGTTGTAAGGCGCGACACCGCGGGGGGTTGTGATTGTGGTCATTCCTGAGGGAGACGATGCAGTTGCTGGTCACGCAGAGCTGCGCCTTGCAGCCCCTGCTGTGGTTGGTGGAGCAGAACCAGCGCTGCTTCACTCTCTTCTCCCACGAATTCTTCTGGAAGAACGTGTACCCGCCGACCATGATGAGCTGCTTGCCTCTCCTGGACAATATCATTTTAACTGCAAAGGAAAGGGTTGTTCAAACAATCTGTTTGCCTTAAGTGAACACAAATAAAATACCGAAACCGAAAATTCAAAATTTATCGAGAAAATGAATAATTACAAAGTAATGACTCATTACAATAGTATAGAAGTAAGATTTTTTTAGGTACTTACAAACTCAGGTGCAATAAGAAAGTAACGAGGAAAATTATAAATATTTATGATCAAACTACTATATTTTTTTTCATAGGTAGGTACATTATTTTGTTTGAAATTTTGCAATCAAGTATAAAAACCATTAAGGAGCATTTGTGCCGAAAAATCGTTAATTCGTAAAATTAAATTGTTATGCATAAAAATAAGGTTAATTAAATATGGGTTAATCATTAAATCAGATGAAAAACATAAACTACGTTACCTACCTGTATGTGAGTAAAAAACTTACTTACTTACTTACTTACCATCACGCCGTTTCTCCGTGGAGGTAGGCAGAGAGGATAGAGCGCCACAGTCTTTTGTCCTGACAAACAACACTCGCCTCATCCACATTCATACATCTTCGCATGCAAGCTCGTCGGTTGTTGAGGCTTCTAACGGGACCATCTTCCAGTATCTGGTTAATCTGGTCATGCCACGGTCGCCCTCTCTTTCTGGCGCCGTCAACACTTGTGTTGGTGAGTAAAATATAATACATAATTTTATATCTACTATGAAAAATACTATTATACTTTATATCAGTAGCTCCAGCTCATTTTGTCAGTACCTAATCCATTACTTATTTGTATTTCCACCGAATCCAGGTAATTTTTTTTTATATGAAAGTAGTCAGTTTAATACTTCATCACTGTCGATCATTGGTTCTGCTACTCTCGATACTTAAGTAGTAATAGTAATATATTATTAGAGGTAACATTGCTCATGTTTTTCACCCACTTGAATGATCATCATGAATAATCTATAATCTATACAACGTTAACGCCAATCCATCAATAATATAAATAAAAGTTGTTAAATTCTACACCAAATATGAGTTCTAAAAGTTTTACATAGCGAATTTAGTGACGCGGAAACAGTAGAAGTTGGATTAATTTCCAAATTAAGTTTGGAGTGCACCTTACTGGTATGAACTTTACGCAAAGGCCTTCAAAGCTAATTTGTACAGATTAAGAAAAAAACGGAGAATCCATATTTTATATCGAATGAAAATGTAATTATTTAAAGATAATGGCGTAGGTTACTTACTAAAGGAGAAAAAAACAACAAATAACATTGTAGTATCTCGTATGTTTAATGTTTATGACTAATTTTATATTATAATTTGATAAAAGTGTTATCTTTCTGTTAGAAAATAATTATTAATTTAAAAAATAACTGATATAAATCAGATTGATTAATTTGAAATCAACCGATATTAAAATATTTATTTAATGGATTTGCGGTTTAACAAAGTTTTTTTTTTAAAATTTTATACCAGACAGAAATCAAAAATATTTTTGAATATAAAATAAACATATTTAATATAATTAATAAAATAAACTTAGTTTTCACCACTTATTTATATTGAAAATATCTATCTACCTAAAAAATAAGTATTTGAGTTCAGAGATTTGGATGAAGCTTGAATATGGAGGGCATAGGTTTGAACCAACTCAGGTCCTTCGTTTTAAATTTTCTAGAAATGTTTTATCATTCCACTGCATTGAATATCTGAATATATGAGTTCTGGTCGAGCTGTTTAGGAAGTAGAATTACAGTTGAAATCAAATAAAACAGTGAAACACCATGGCTAAACTGTTCATTTAACTAGGTATTTTGTCGAACCAAGGCTACTAAGAATTTAAAATATTATCATTATAAAATGTTTTTACTAGAATATTTATATCACAATTCTTAGCTTACACCTTTTTAAAAAGATAGTTAAAAAATAAAAAATCTATCTACAAAATTAATTTTCAACTGATTAGTGCTTTCAATATTATGAATGTTTAAAAAATGGAATATCTTGCGTAGCCTCATTTTCTGTCATTTTCAAGTCTGGCGTGGTTAGAAAAGGTCGGCCCAGTTTAGCAACAGACTTGTTTTCTCTCGTCATGTAACCCTTGATCGTGCTCCACGGGATTCCCGTAGTTTTGGACGCCGCGTAAATAGACTTACGGTCTTCTTCGACCATTTTGATAGCACGGATTATGTCGGAAGGGGGATATTGGCGGTATTTGCTGTCACGGTATGTACTTTTAATCACTTTAACTGAAACAAAAAGTAGACGTAAGTAGGAGAGAAAATATTAAATAAAAAATACTCGAAAGAATTAAGGAATACACCCCCACCTTCAGGTATCAAAAATACATTCAAATTCAAAAGTTTTATTTTAATTATGATTGTTTACTGCAAAAATTGGTTTATATTTTCCATTAACTAAATTATTTTGAAAATTTCATGATGGCGTAGTTATGGGATGTCCCTCAAAGGTCCTTTCTCCGTGAAGAGCGCAGCTGTTGGAGATAATCATGTTGTCAGGGTTAGAATGAAATGAAAAAACTTTTTTTAATTTCTACGTAATGAAATAATTATCAAATTTTAAAAAGATGTAAATAATTGATTAATAAAGATAAAAATTTACCATTAGCAAATGGCAAATTTTATCAAAAAAATCGTACCTTACATCGTAGACAATGTTGTAAGTAAGATTTGTGCAAAATTTGAAGAAAATTGGCTATATAGTTTTTGAGGTATCATCTCCACCAGTCTGAAAATGTGAGTTTCGAAAAAACCCAAAAGAATAATGTAATTCCTTTAAAAATTCACTCTAGCTTCAGTTTCAGCTAGTAGTTTTTGGAATTTTTGAATGAGTAATGAACAAAATTATTCTTGGATATTAAAACTATAAGATAAAGCAAAAAAAACTATTTTTTGAAAATGGAAAGGTGGTGTAACCCCTTAAAGAAATTCTGAAATGATATGTTTGCAATTTTTTTTTAAATAATACAGACTTTTAGTAATGAAGTACGGAGTACGGAATAGTAGAGTTGCTTCATAGACAGGTTTCAATATCAAGTAAAAGTGTATTCCAATAGCGCCAAGTGTAATTTGCCAAGCCGGAGAGTCAGTGTTCAGGTAGTTTCTAATATAGGAATAAATAAAACAATTTTCATCTTATTTATTATTAATATCGTGTTTGAAAAACAAGATAATTAGAAAGATAATATTGTTACATGTTAAAATTTGTTACGTATATTTATGCTCAATTAAAATGAAAGTGGTACTTTGAGATGTTTATGAGAATATTTCTTGGGCAGCTTAAAGAGCAGGGGGATTGCTGACGAGCTCTGAAGGAGGCGGATGGCGTGGTTGAAAAACCTTAGACATTACTTCAACTTTAACATTCAACATTTAAATGGGAAATTTTATATTATATCATTTTATGATTTGGCAGTCACTTCGTGGTGCAACATTGCAATTTAAAAAATAATTTTTATTTATATTTGAGTTATTTATTACTATTGTAGTTTCGAGGAGTAATACTCAAAGTAACTTCAAAGTAATACTCGACCAATAAATTAACAAATTTATTATAATGTATATTTGAGAATCGTATCATGTTATAAAAATTTGATATAAAAATAATATGGAAATCTTTCTAAAGGACCAATTATAACAAAATATTCACAAATACTTGCTATAAATTATCTATGTAAGAAGCGAATATAAATAAGGTCAGATGAAATTCACAGGTTATTATTGAAATGAATGAATGTTTCATTCTCAGAGATTGACTTCTTTCAACTTTCTTTCCCCTTAAGAATAACAATGCTTTATACCGTAGTGACCAATGAACAAGAAGCCTAGTGAGGAAAATATTTATAATATAATAAAGAAGAAATAAGAGGAATCGTAAGACCTTACGAAGTTAATTCGGCAGGCGCAAAACCCCATTATATAGTATTCAAGTGCTGATATATTTGACGGGTGATGCGGGACGGAAGTGTGAAGTTTTCACTAGCTTCGCAGATTACGAAAAGACTTGCAACGGTGTTAAACGCGGAAAGATCAGAGAGGTAAATGAGAAGATAGACTTAGAGAAAAGAAATAATATTTATTAACAATTGAGCGCGAATCACTTGAATTCAACTTGATCTCAATCAACTGAATGAACTCAACTCAATAAAAATATAAAAAGGAGTAGTTTTACGTTAAGTTGTAAGTAAACTAAGTGACCGATTTTAAAATAATTTTTATTAAAAAGATAATCGTTTATCAATTAAGATAAATTATAGAATTCTCACAGAGACGAAGCTCTTTATATGAGAAACGTGTATGGAAGTCGATTTGTAGGATGGCCCAGGGATAACGACTTGTCATTCACACATATCAATGCTTGTTATTATCAAATTTTTGAAAGTTGTATACCAATATGTACCAAATCTGAAAACTTTTCATATATTTAAAGTGACTATGTTGGAGAAATCTGTAGTCCCTAACATGAAATAATAAAAATAGATTTTGCGGCTGTAATAATTATCCCTAATATAATAATAATTATCCCTCTATGGACAAAATCCAATGTGTTCCCAGAATATACCTACACATGAAAATATTTGTTAACTTTGTAATATTATTGAGTAAAAAATCATCTCACACGTCTCACTATCCCGATCAGCTGCTAATAACGTATACAGCAGGGCTTCATAGAAGATATAACTTCAAAAAGAATAACTAAACAACAATATCAATTGCGGTTCCAACTCAGACAAGAAAAAATTCTTAAAAGCATTTTTTAATATTCTTTTCACGTCTTTTTACATGAAAAACTTAACAGTACTTACATTTACGTACTTAAATTTAAAATTTATTAAAAAAATCCAAAAACACTAGTAAAATAAAACTAAATTTTGATATAAGAACCATCATTAGAACGGAAATAATTTGGAGGCTCATGATTATGAAACGGTTTGCTATGCGTAATCTGTTCTTCGAGAGTTGCCACGTACGCTTGGCAATTAGAGCTTTTATAGGATGTGCATTTCCACCATATTTTCTTTCTGGCAGAGTCCTTGCAGTTCTGATTATACGTGTAGTTATTCAGCATCAACAATTTTCCACCCAGTCGACTAGGAATGAACATTGCTGGAAAAAAAATTAACATTTAGAAAAGACGGTAAAAATATGTTAAGTTTGATGACAAATTAAAAAATTATATAATACAATAAACCTTAAAAAAAATAACTTCAGTAACGAGGGCATCTACATGGTCGTATTTTATAAGAATATACGCAAAAACAAAATAATGAAAAAATCTCTAAAACTATTAATATTAGGACATTATTGCTTGAGCATTTTAGACTCATTGTACTGTACATAATTTAGGCAGGAAAAGTGTTGTGGACTAGCTCTGTTACACCCTTTATAGCTACTTAGCAGTTATACATATTTATTGAGACATTACTTACAGAGATTATAACTGATTACGATAAGGTGAAAATAATACATCAATAAATCATTAACAAAGTTAATACTTTTCGATAAGCGATTCATAAAAACATAAATTTGTAAGTAAACTAGCTAAAAGATTTTGTAATAATTTTAATAAATTAATGTAATATTATTGAAAAAATACATGTCATAAGTCCATACGGACTTGTAAACAAAGTGGAGCAATTTTGTTCATTTTTAAAACACCGTTGGTTCGGTAGTTCATTTTTTGATAAAATAATTTAGTTTGTATCATTTAAGATTTAAAATAAAATGTATGAAAACTAATGAATAAATTTTATTTAAATATCTATCCATATACAAATGGGACCCAAAATGCCAGAGAAGATTTGAGAGAAAGTGGTGAATTTCGCTCCCATTGCCAGACGATATTATTCATATTACACGATACTACAGTATTCAATCAATTTTGCTTTGTATTTCTTCTAATCGTTTTCAACTGATGTGTAGGTCCATCAAAATTCGGCCTCATTTATATATGTATAATACACGGAACACAGATTAAAACGTTTTAAAACTTTTCTTACACTTAGTAGCAATTAGAAAATTTTGAATGGGATTTCGATTAGTGTTTTCAATCAATTCAAACTGTTTGTGATGTAAGTAGGTAAATAATAATTTTGTTAATTTGAGGTTTAATTGTACATTTAATATTATAAAACGTGTATACTTGTGACAATTTTCTTATATTATATATTAGTAATAATAATAATATTAGTAATAATAAATAAAGATCCATATTAAAATTTTTACAATCATTGAACTATGGAAACTTCCTGTCGTATAAGAAAAATCGAAATAATTTTTCTATATAATTTCTCAATAATTTTTATGCATTCTTGACTTACCAAGGTTACTTTGAAAATAATCTAAATGTCGGGCGTAACCTGAAATTGATTATATTTATTATATTATTTTATTATACATTGTGGGATTTTTAAGTATTTATTTTTATGCTGTTTAAGTGCTAAGTAGTAAAATATTTTATTGTAAGAATATAAACGGAACATTTACATACCGGTATATTATAAAATCCGTTCGAGGAGTCGATGCAAAGTGACGAAAATAGAGTGAATAATCTATTTAGATAAATTATAGTCATACAGAGACGAAGCTATTTATATAAAAAACATTTTTTTTAATCGAAGTCTTTTTTATAGGATGGCCCAGGGCTTACAACATGTTAAAACTGGCTTAAATGATCACTCTATACAACGTTCACAAATTCCATCGTAAGAATATTCACGTTTTATCAAATTTTTGAAAGTTGTATATATGATTCGAATCTAAGAACGCTTCATTTATTTGAATAGACTATGCTAGAGACATCTGTAGTCTTCTCTAATGAACTAGTTAGTATACATAGATTTCGCAGTTAATAATGATACCTCTATTTATTGAAGTGGAGTATTAAGCAATATTTTTTAATGTATAATGTATATATATTCTCAGAAAATATCTACGTATAAAAATATTGTAGTTACCTTTGTTTAGATTCAAATTGACTTAAGCAAAAAAACAAGTTTTAAATTTTTTTAAGAGCTTTCAAAAGTTTACCTATTTATGCTCGACAGATGACGGTAATGATTGTCTTGTTATAATTAATAGCTTACAAAGAAATTTTATTTATTTTGGCCGAAATAAATTTTATTCTTCTGTTCAAAAAATGAATATTATTTAAAGAGTTAAGGTTGTTATTACGGTCGTTAGAAATATTTAACTGTAATTTTGGATATTTTATACGCACCGTATGTATTACCGAGAAGCGAATCTCGACGTTTCGTTGGATAAGTATCCAACCGCTTCTCGGTAATACATACGGTGCGCATAAAATATCCGAAATTACAGTTAAATATGAATATTATTTAGGAACAGTGTAACATTAAAGCTGCAGAAAAACGTGTTCTAAGACGTTTTGTGGGACTAGAATACTAAAAAAATATAAAGAAAATAAATAGATAAATAGAAAAATATAAAAAAATATAGTAATAGAAATTTTATTACAAAGAAAATTTATTTTGGCTACAAGAAGTTTATGAAATATATTAAATTTTATTAAAAGATTTATGAGGTTTGTGAACATGTTCTAATCTAATATCGACGACCCGCTGATCTACGGTGACTACGGTGGCGGGGCACGATAATTTAGTGTAAGAACTGCACCTCCACCACGTTTTACCATTTCTATGGTTTTTCTTTCTTTGCGAATATGCATAGTTGTTTAAAATCAGAGTGTTGCCACCAAATCGAGTAGGCAAGTAATATCCTGAAAGAAAAAGTGAACCGTAAATAACGTGTGACGACTAGTTTTTGATTTCTTTATACATAAATCGTTTTTCTTTCATAGGATCTAAATCGCCTAACGATTTTTTTTAACTAGGAATGTTATTTTGTCCTTCGCTGTTTTAAAAAAAAATCAATTACATTTTTATTATAATGATAATTTAATAACATTTTCACTTTTGTGCAATACAAATAAAATTAAAAATTATTATATTTGTATTAGCTTGATTGTTATAATACTTGTGCGTAATACAATTGTATAATAAATATAACTAGATAAAAACATGTGAATAATAACAGGAATTTTTTATTTTATTTTTTTTAAATTGAGATGTAAACACGGAATACGTGTCACATAAATATTCTTACTATTTTCAACTAAGCTAAATGCTTGTGCTATGAAAATAGGACTAACTTTCTAGTCTGGAGTGAGGTACGAACCTGCGACCTTTGAATCACGAAGTGTCCAAACCATAAGACCAACAAGCTACACTTAATTAGTTAAATAAAACTAAATTTTCAAATTTACCAAGAATAGTTAGTTGCCAACCAACCTTCCGGTATCAAAACTAACTAACTCACCGTCACGCCGATATCTTGGCCATTACCATAATTATTGTATTTTATTTTTATTTTAATGTTCTATATACTCGTAAAAAATTCTCTATATTAAATTAAATTAAAATATTAATCTTTATCATATCTATAAAATTAATGTGTAATTTCCAGGCGTGTAATGCCGTATTATTAATATTAACATTTTTATGGAATTTATTTTTAACTCTTCCTATTGTTAAATTATTATACTGTATATAATAATTAAATAAAACACCACTTGGTGTATACCACTAAATATTTCTTTTCTTTATTCAAGATGAATAAAGAAAATAAATATTTAGTGGTGTATACCAAGTGGTGATTTATTTAATTATTAAATATGTCACCACAAAGTTATAAATAAATCGTTCATTGAAGAAGTTATTAAACTGTGTCTTTGATGAATAATGCGTTTCTCTAAAAGTCATTTTTTCGTTCAAAAACCTGTGCCCAAGTCTGTCATTATGAAATTTGAAATACACGGTGCATCCCCGAGACAAGAATTTCTGCCGCAAGCAGCTGAGCTACCAGATACATATTACAAGGAGATTTTCTCATATCTCCAAGAGCAAGCACTCTTTGTAATTCCACTCCCACTTCTTACTCTCCCATTCCCTTTTTTGAAAGAAGAGTAAGACAACGCTTAAAACTGTTTCATTAGCAACGAGCAAAAAGAAAAGAAATTGCAGAAATTGATTTTAGTGGGGTTCGTGAAGGAAAAATAAAACAATATATTATTTCACACACTATTTTCTGTATTGTGACAAACACAAATATTACAAACAACACAAAAACACCGCAAAAAAAAATTTTTTTGCTCTACTTAATATAATTATACAATACAAATACAGCTTTCACACATTTCCATTGAGTTGCTTCCAATCCAAATGGAAATAAGCATTGGAAAACAGTTTTCTCACCAGTTTGTTGTCACTAAATCTATGAAAAACGACTTGGAAATGCATTAGCGTCTACGTATAAGAAAAGGTACAATGAGAATAATTACTAAATTAAGGTACGTTAAGTTACATAAAATACTGAAACACAAGAACATGACACTATAATAACTGTCAATAAAAATCAGTATAATAACTTCAATCTCACATGATGTAAATATATAATAACTTCAATCTCCCACAAAAACTAACGTAGTAAAAGTTATAGAGTAATAATACTTTTTAACGGTGCTAAATTACAAAGAAATTAACCTTACTAAATTTTACTATTTTCTTTTCTGTTTTTTTTATTTATTTATTTAATGTTTTTCCTGTTACTGTGCTTTTCATGTTTAATAAATAATTTAAATATAACTGTTACGCAGCTACATATCTACACCGACACTCAGGAACGTGACCAAGAGTTAGCTGAGTGACAATTCCAAAAAATGCAAAATTGTATTTATGTTGAAAATCGCTTGAATTTTTCGGCTGAATATAGGAAATAGGAGAAGGAACTAATCTTATAGTTTTTATATTTATTTGCAATAGTTAGGCAAGTGTACACGAGAGTAGTGTAAGTGTGAGTGGTTAACATTGAATTTAGTATAGATAAAATGAAACATTCAATTTAGAGTGGTGACATTAAATTTACTCGTACAATCATATTATGACGCAATTCTTATATTCTTAGTTAATAAATATAAAAAAAAAATAATAATAAATGCTACATACATATGATTTTTGGTATAGAAATATCGACAAATCTTTAGTCCAGCTACTTGTGGGGTAAAATATTCCTTTTTCAGTTACAGCTTAATGTTACATAGACCGTAAAAACATATAATTCGATTACAAATGACTAGGCACTACTCAATTTTTAGAGCTGCTCTTTTTATGATCTTTAGATGCTTTAAATGCTTTAAATGCTTACTCTTTGGATTCTATGACTAACTTTTTACTTACCTTCATCTTAAAAAACGTAGGATTATTTATTTGGTATTATTTTGGTAACCTATGTTTATGGCAGGGGCATGTAGTGAGGACATTGAAGCATGACTTTTCTTGAGCATATATTTTGAAATAAAATCGAAATAAAATATATATCTCGTAATTTCCTATCTTAATATGGTGATTATTTTTAGTATTTCAAATTATTCTGTCAGATAAATATTTATTTTTGATATTTTTCCCAAATACATGTTTACGTAAAAGTCATACTTCAATGTACTCACTGCACGCGCCTGGTGTATGGTAAATTTATATTTAAAGTTTTACTAGTTAACATCAAGAGAACTCCTTTGTGTAACTATTTAAGGTCAAATTCTAATACTTTGGTATTAAGCTATGATTTAGCGAAGTCATTCTATATTAGAAGATCGGATTGAGTTTGTGTATGGCGAATAAATGATAAATAATAAAATCCAAATAAGCTTCCTCTTCAAAAGAAGCCATTAAAGCCAATAATTAATAATAGTATAATAAATAAGCTGCATTAGCATTTAACAGTACAAATTTTAAATCAAGTTGTATATCTAATAGATGTTTACACGAACCGGAATCAACTACTAAGGCTTGGTATTGTACGGAGCTGGATGGTTGTGTTCAGCATTGACGACGAGGACCTCTCCATCTATGGTAATGACAGTGGCAGGACACTTGCTGTGTCTATACAGATTACACTTCCACCATGTTTTTTCGAGCCTTGTTTTTCGTTCGTTGTAGCCAAAGTTCTTCCATCTTAAAGTCATGCGCCCGTGTCCAGTAGGAATAAATCGTGCTGCGCAAAAAAAAAAAAATCAGTACCGATTCAATAGGTGATATCTAACCAGCTCTGATATAAAAAATGAGACAAACTCTGATAAATAAAACAAATGTATAAAGAAATATCCTTAAAACCATAAAAAAATTAGATAGAAGAGTACTAGAGTTTTTTGTCATCACCGTGCAGGTAGAAAAAAACTGACTTGGCCTTCGGAGGTGATGAAACGCTATTCGACTACTGTTCCATTATTGTTGTTATCTGGTTGGTAGTTGTGGATAGTTTCATCCGTAGTTAAAAAGCGTGCGAAGAAATTGTAGTGATTAAGGTCAAATGTAGCCTAAAACTACCGTGTTTTTCTTATGATGTCAGAAGCTTTGGCACCCATCGACCAGAAAGCTTCACTAGTGCAGTACTGAGGTTAAGATGATAAAGTGCGGTTCACCGTAGTACAAGCAAAAAATATTCTATCTGCAACTCTTCTAAATACCTATGACTGGTATCGACGGATTCCTTGTGACATGACGTCTTGAATACGAATCTGTCGGTTGTAGAGTTCCATAGTGATGGAAGGGGGAGGGGGGAGCAATCAAAGATGGCGGACGAGTACTTTTTCTTTTCGCTCTATCTCGATAAATATTAGACGGATTTCTCTGTTTATAATTATATTTGAACACTAATAATATTCTTCATGTTTTTTCTTCACATATTTATTACGTCAGAGTAATAGTTTAAAAGGATGCTCCCCACGTAAGCTTAGAATGACTAGAATCACGTGAGTACGTATTGATTTCGTTTACTATAAATGAATCGAGACAGTATAAGCGCTGTATTTGGTAACGACATTAGTTGGTATGGATCATGTTGATTCACACAGACGACTACGGCAGACCATCTCCAGTACCACATTTTATGATCTTTGCAACCTCCATAGCAGCAATTAATGTAGCTATAAAACCAAGTTACTGCGGAATAGAGTAGAATTACTGCGGTTGATGACCTTCCACTACGAGGGTCGTCTTCAACGCCATCCGCGTTGAACCTTGGCAGCCCGCTTTTCTACTACCACACAAGACAGACATTTTTCCACAATGTTTCCGACATATTGACAGGGGTTAAATATGTTTGATATATAAATATTCAATTCCAGGACCCTGCTGAATATTATTCATTTATCCAAAATATCAAATACACACATTAAAAACAGCTGTCAAAAGTGAATGTAAAAATCAAAATGATAACAAAATTAAATTAAGATCGTCTAGTTTGTTTTTTGGGGCAATGAATTTTTCAGCCTACTTTCGTACATCTTTGAGTCTCATCGTTGTACATTTAAATATAAAATTTATGAAAAATAGTGAAAAATCACTTTACGATAACCGATCCTCCTGACACGGAGTAAGTGTGTAATTTAAGCGTCAGCATGGTATGGAGCTGGATGATTGTGTTCGGAGTTGACATCGAGAACCTCTCCGTCGATGGTGATGACGGTGGCGGGACACTTGTTGTGCCTGTACAAGTTGCACTTCCACCAAGTTTTTCCGTGCCTCGAATCTCGCTGGTTGTAGCCGAAGTTCTTCCATTTCAAAGTCTTGCGCCCAAGTCCGGTAGGAGTAAACAGTGCTGCGCGAAGAAAGAAAAACTTTTTAATACAAATCAATAGGAAAGATTCAGATACATTCATATCCTTTTGAATACAAATAGAAGTAAGATGAAAGCCAAGAGATTTTATCCTTTGTTTTGAATAGGTATATAATAGGATCATTTTCGAATATGTATTATTTAAAAAAAAACAAAATATACTTAAATTTCGAGACTTCCAACAAGTAGGTACTGTTCCAGAGTTAGGCTTGTATTTTATCTTTATAATCAATCGGGAAGGTTCAAAATACGATATTGCCGTTTAAATGTGTAACACTATCCAGACCAAGTGAAAGTCCGAAAAACAGAGAACCCACAAAAAGAAAAACTTCTCACTACATACATAGCATATGTATAATCCATAGCATCAACTTCTACGCGCTAAATCTTTAACACATTTCAGCCAGATTGCCACAGAAACAACTCAGTCACCAGGATTTGCAGTTTACGTAACCAGTTGTTGTCGGGATGTGGGTAGGCTGAACGTGTTTCTTCTGGTTTGTGTCTTCTGGGATATTATGCCGTGTTTTTACGACCTTTTTGGCCAACGTTACGTATTCCATTGCATGGTCCATCATCACAACACATCAGCCCTGATGATGGATCCTGTGATGGGATGCGAAACATCGGCCAGAAAGGTCATAAAAACACGGCATAATACTCCAGAAGACAGAAACTTGAAGATTGGCCGTGAAAACCTAAAAACATTCTTAATGTGTTTAGCAGTTCTTTAAACAACTTTAAGAAAAATATTTCTCACCAATGTACCTACACACTTTCCATTAGCCATTATTAGTGTATTCCGAAACTTTAGGTTTCTGCATATTTAACGAAAAACGTTATTGTATATATAGTATAATTGCTATATAGTAGTATTATTTTAGATGTTCAACCTTATTTTACTGTCTGTTTTGAGTATGTTTCAAAATTATTTCTATTTTTAAAAATATTTTCATTTTTCAAACGTCTTCTTTATAATATAAGTGCACGTTGCAGACAATCTTAATTCGAGAGTAGATATAACCATTTTTTTGTTTATAATAAATGTGTGTATTATCACTTATAAACGTCACTGTATGTGTCTATTTAATATATACAAAAAAATAATATTAACGAGAGATATACCGTCACTGCACGTTTAAAATCTCCAATGTGATGAAAATACGTTATTGAGTAAATCGATTAAAACAGTTTAAAAATTATATGTGCAGATATTTTAATAAATAAATACTTAGGCTCATGAATAATCACTAATGCTATCATTTCAAAACTTAAAATTATATTTCTTCTATTACATTTGGCAAAAAACATATAATATTCATATTCTGCCACATTGGAGATTTTCTCTGCACATTTTTAGCACATTGGAGGTATTCATCACAAATTTGTATGGGTTGAGAAGGTTTGACAAATAACAAAAAATACAACTTATTGTTTTATTTTAATATTTTAAGTAATGAAAAATATTATTGAATTACAAAAAAATAATTAGGGAAATTAATTCTCTACATTAAAAAAGGATGTAATATAATATTATAAAAGAACGAAAAAATAATTTTTACTTTCCTTTTTTAAGAATGGAACAGAAACTAAATGTTTTACATTACGTATTATTTTAATGTCAGTTACATTCTTTTTTTTTTTCTGTCTGGTGTAAATGATAAACTATCAATTAGGTACTCCAAGATATACTTGCATTGTAAATAGAGCGATTTGTAATGCAAAAAAAATAAAAAATGATGATGGTCTCTATCTATTACATCTTTCAATTCTTGAAGATGTTTAAATTTTGATTCTGTAATAGATAAAGGTCCATCATACAAAGTACGAGCTTCAAAAATTACACCAGGTTTACGTCGCTGTTTTAATGGTTGACATTCATCAAAATATTAGGTCCTTACATATGAAATTGGCGTTTTGCCGTACTGGCAAATTTGATCTCAAATATCTTTTCTTTGGTTAGGAATTCCTAATCCAAATTTATACAGCTATTTACTCATGTATTTGTGTTTTGAAAATTATAATTCATTGGTTTTTTCCTCAATTGTTTTTTACTTTGCGTCACTCAGTTTACAAAATGAAAAACTTGAAATATCGAGTTATTTACGAGTACGAGTTCCACCGTGGCACCAGTGCTGCAGAAACGGCTCGAAGGATTAATGATGTGTATGGCGACGGTGCCGCAAAAGAAAACACAGTGCGTTTTTGGTTCCAACGTTTTCGTTCTGGAAATTTCGACCTGCAGAACAAGCCCCGTGGACGGCCGGAGACCAAAGTTGATAATGAAGAATTGAAAGCTATTGTGGAAGCGGATCCATCGCAAACCACATCCGAGTTAGCTGCAGGCTGCGGTGTTAGTGATAAAACTGTTTTAATCCACTTGAAGCAAATTGGTAAGGTGAAAAAGCTTGAAAGGTGGGTACCTCACGAATTGAGTGAAGCAAATCAACAAACGCGCGTTGACTGCTGCGTTGCATTACTCAACCGGCACAATAATGAAGGGATTTTAAATCGAATCATTACCTGTGATGAAAAGTGGATCCTGTACGATAATGGAAAGCGCTCATCGCAATGGCTGAACCCTGCCGAACCAGCCAAACCATGCCCCAAGCGAAAATTGACGCCAAAAAAGTTACTTGTGAGCGTTTGGTGGACTAGTGCTGGTGTCGTTCCCTACAGCTTTCTTAAATCTGGCCAGACGATTACGGCAGATGTCTATTGTCAGCAACTGCAAACCATGATGGAAAAGCTAGATGCTAAACAACCGAGGCTGGTTAATCGCTCTAGGCCACTGCTGCTTCATGATAACGCTAGACCACACACTGCACAACAGACGGCTACCAAATTAGAGGAGCTTTAATTGGAATGTCTAAGACATACCGTACTCTCCGGACCTTGCCCCAATAGATTACCATTTTTTTCGAAATTTGGATAACTTCCTGCAAAGGAAAAAATTCAACTCCGATGAGGCAGTCCAAACCGCCTTCAAAGATTTTATTGATTCCCGTCCGAATGGTTTTTTTAGTAAAGGGATCGATGAACTACCTATGAGATGGTTAAAGTGCATAGATAGCAATGGTACATACTTTGATTAAATAAATATATTATAATAAAAAAAAATCGGCTTTATGTTCCTCCCATACTAAACCCCAATTTCATATGTAAGGACCTAATAGTTGATTTTGAATAAAATATCTCCATTTGGTACATATTTAAATCTGCGAATATCAACCACCGTTGGATCCCCAACTCTATTTCCGGGGCGAAGTGATGGTAAATTCGTTTCCAACTCATCATAATTTTTGAAAAAGTTAAAATGTACTGTATTCACTTTGTATGGCTGTTTGGGACTAGCTAAATGCATTCTCGCAATGTAATCTGTAGGGGAAAATATTGGAGGTTTAAAATAGTGTTCCAGTGTAGAGTGAACAGCGTCGACTTCCATCATTGTATGCCCTTTCTCTAAATATAGTTGCTCGATGGTGATTTTATGGAGTTTCGCATAATTGCTTAACGCACTAGAAAGTATCTTATTCCTATATTGATATGTACAACCATCAGATATAAGCACAATTTCTGAATATGTACTAGGAAGTTTTTTTATGTAATCGATGATACATGATGTAAATTCGTTCGCAGTAACCCCACCGTCTGTCTGCCTCGTGCCAAACATATGTGATTACTTCACTGTCATTCAGTTGATATATAGTAAAATTATGGAGCTGAAGCTTTTGCTTATAATATACTAAAGACGCTAATAATTTAGGACACAGTAGAATACTTTGTAGATTGTGTATCCATGGTGACAATCATTCTATTATCATTGCCACTCTGTTTGGTTTGACACTTGGTATCTCGAGATCCATTTTTTTTATAGTATGTAAGTCATAATCCTCTTTACTGATGTTTCCAAGCTTAAAACTAACACACAAATCACATTGGTCTTTCCTCGGCTTATATACTGATATATTTTCGACTTTTAATATTTAAGCGAATATATTTTTATTTACTGCTAAAAGGTTATTTTTCGAGAACCATTCGTTATAAATTCTAAACATATGTTGATATAAAACAAAAATGTACATATTTTCTTTTAGAAGAAGCTCTACAGTAATGACTAGGTATCAATGGAATAAGCTTGAGCCATTTTTTAACGTCTTCAACTTTCAACAAGGTTCATGGATGAATGCATTCTCAGGAGAATCAGAATTTTCACAATCAATAATATTGTTTTCCTTTGTCCAACGTTTGTATGTGTCTTCTTTAATTCCCAATGTATTGAGAAAAAAAACACGACAAACTTTCTGTTTTTCTCCTTTTTTATCTGGAAGATAGTTATTATGACCAACCTGTTTTTTGCTGGATGTTGATGATGGTCTCCGTTTTCTAATTTTTCGTATATGCACTAGACCCTGGATAAATGATTTTTTTTCAGACCAACTTTCAAAATCCCAAAATGTACAAAATAGTATTTCACGTTGTGTATCACATATTTTTGCACATAGTAAAGAATATTTACTTTTAGGATTAATTAATGTATATTCACATCGCTTTCCAACAAATCTTCCATCCTTTGGTATATTAAGCAACATTTTTCCTCGAGCATCTCTTTTAAAACCGACGTATGAATTTCCTTTAACCCTTTTCTTTTTATTTAAAATTATGTTACTACGTTTGGTTACGTTTATGCCGCTATTACGCGTGGTATCATCGGAAATGGATTCTCCTGTAATGTCAGAAAATATTTGGTTGTGAATTGGTATATTTTTTATATCCGGCAAATCAGTAAAAGATGGCATATCAAGTGGTAATTCTCCTGTTGTTTCAGATAATATTTGCTTTTGGATTGATATATTTTGTATGGCAGACATTGCATATGTATCAAGGATTGATTTACCTGTAGAATCTGAAAAAAATATAATTTTGAATATTAATATTTATGTATAACTTTCTCTATCGCCGTCAGCGAACAATAATCCAGCATTTGAGTTATGTGCATTTGTAAAGTTACCTTCTTCGATTTTTCGCAGTTTTGCTAACATCATTATCTTCTTTATGCGGTGGCTCATTCTATAAAAAATAGAATATAAAAATTTTGAGATTAGGTATATTACCATAATTTACTTTGGAATGTACACAACTGAACAAAATTATTATTATTATAATATAAAACGTTACTTATAATATTTATGTATAATGTATATTGAAGAACAAAATAACTTACATTTATTAGCTTTTTTGAATTGTTTAATTAATCTTTTGTAACACAGCAACCTTCCAATTTGACAGCTGTCAACACTGACATGACGTTGTTGCAATGCACATTGAAGATTAATATCATAATAATCATATCCAATACGCTTAGTGCGTGCATAATAATACCCTCAATGTGCGTCATAGGTACTGCACATTGGAGGTGTTATTCACTTTCATATTTGGTATAGACACATTGGAGGTTTTATTTTTGCGTTTAAATAGTTAAATAAAGGAGATATCAGCTTGGATGTTTTACCATATATGGAAGAGTATTTACAGATCATTTTGAAATCAAAATCTAAATTTTGTCAAAATAGGCACATTGGAGATTTTGAACGTGCAGCGACGATACGTCAATTTATATAAAATGTGATTTTTAAAAAGAGATTGGAAATGAAAATCTTAATTGATTAAGAATTATTAAGTTTTGACACCAGGTACGAATTCTATTTTTAATTGATCAATCTATTTTTGTACATTTTACTGTCTTTTTGTAAATTGACGATCGTTCATGAGTAAAACTATGTACTGTATCTATGCTTAATGTGGTCAATACCAAAAAGAGGGTAAATTGAAATGAAATTAACCCAAATCTGTTCCTAAATTTTAATTTTAATTTTAACAATCCATATGGCCCAAAAACTATATTGAAATACATCAAAAACATCACATAGATATATTGAAATTGTACCAGGAAATGATCCCGAAACTCTCGTATGAAAAGCCGTGTTATGCCTACTAGACTATGAGGGAGTGTGGAGGTACGGTAATATTTTTATAAGGAATAATTATACACGAGAAAAAAGTTTTCAATTAACAAATATATTTCATATTATTTCAGCAACATACTTCTGTATATTTTGTATTTTAACAGTACTAAATAATTTATGAGTTAGATAACATATAACTAATTAATAATAAATAAAATGAAAAAATATTTTTTATTTATATCCCAGCAGTTTTATTCTCGGATTCGTTTAAGCTAGGCATATGCTAACACGAGCAGTCTATACGTTGTGTAACACAATATTGGATCAAAATCAAAATCAAAATTAAAACAGTTTTTTTATACCTCAGGAGAATTTTTGGACAATGTAGGGACATTATGGCTCAAAAAAAGAATTCAACAATGTAGGGACATAATGGCTCAAAAATAGATGTGAACAGGATAGGGAAATTTTATTGCTCAAGAATAGGTATGAACTGTATCATGCACAAAAAATTAGTTTGTTGAAAAATAAGTATTTTATAATTTAAAGATTTAGCTAGGTAGGTATGTACAATAAACATAATAAAATATTTATTTTTTAAATTTAATAAAATAAAATATTTAGGTTCTATAAAGTACCTATATAAAATAAAATAAAGTAGTTAAATAATCAAAATACCATAACCAAGTTATAAGGTATAGCTAGACCGCATACAAAAGAATGTGCGCAAAAAATATGTGTATTGTTACGATGCAAAAAATGAACACAAAATAAGTTTTTCTAGTAAGTAAGTAACTTTTTTGAACTGAAAAAAATATATTTATTTGGAATATCATATTGAGGCTTGCGGGCTTGCCAGGCAACTTTCCCCAGCTTTCTTCCTACCGGACAAAGCTAGGGAATGGTCTTTTGATTTTGGTCGACCTATAGTTCTACAGTGTTCTATAATCGCGTTATATAAGTAAAAATCTTACAATGTTAAGTTGTGTAGGATGTTTCTATTTAAATTCATTTCATACGATTTTACTTTAATAAATAAATCTTTTTCTTCAAACACAGCAAAATTATTTTGTGGTGACATTATAATAATAATTCAAAGAATTAAACTTCGTTTACACCACTTTTTTTATTATTGAAAAAATTCAACATGTTTCAAAGCCAATGGCTTCTTCGTCAGGATAACAAAAATTTAAAAATCGTAGTATAGATAATCAAAATATTAAAAAGTTATATATGGAAAGTGAATAATATAAAGTACCTACTTAACATGAAAATAAATTTAAAAAATAAATTGCAAAAAGGATCTGTTGAACATGTTGAATTTTTTCAATAATAAAAAAAGTGGTGTAAACAAAGGTTAATTCTATAAATTATAATAATTTTTATATTCAGGAATAAATATTTTTGTCTAGCCAATTTCTCAGCACGTCGATCTGCGGTAAGCTCATCTCGCTGTCGTCAGATTGCAACTGGGCGCGTAATAAAACCCATCAAATTCTAATATAACACCCGTTGGATACGAAGTACCTGGGGGGGTCGTGGTGATGGTCCTCCGTTATGGAGATAAGACGGTCTCCCATGGTGACAGCTTTGGCTTGGCATCGGGCCTTCATATATAAACTGCACTTCCAGTACTTTTTGCCATTCGAAAATGATTTTTCGCTGTAGGTAAAGTTGTTGTACATCAAAAGTTGGCGGCCTAGGCCGGACGGTATAAAGGTAACTGAAAAAATATATAAAAAAACAAAAATTAATAACGATAAATAATTATAGATATCTCACAGACACGAAGCTTTTTATACGGGAAAGAATGTATGAACTGACGTGAGTGTT
>JADDOH010004330.1:0-179699 GCA_016648135.1 Agrypnia vestita
ACATAAATTACCTCGTAGAAATATATTCCTGCTCTAATTATGAGTCGAAAATTTTCAAGCAACCATGACGTTATATCAAAAGTTATGGAGATATGCGACATCTAAGCTTCCTTTTTTTCAATATTTCTGACTTTTGATTCACATTTGATAGGATTTTAAATAAAATAATATTTTATTTGTGAAATCAATAATAGCTTAGTAATTAAAACTTCATGGAAAAAATAGATGTCTCCTTATAAAATTAACGAGATCAAATTTAGAATTCACCATACAAGTTGAAAAAGTTTAATTGTTAGAATAATCTAAAAAAATGAATGTACAAAAATGCAATAAATCTTTTTATGTTGCATTATCTATGATTTAGACATATCTCTTCATATTAAACTTCTACACGTCGAGGGTAGAAAGCCAAAGGAGCATTAGTGATCATTTCGAAATTTACAGAAGAGCAAAATAATGTTTTGTCAATCTGATTTTGTCAATATTGTTTTTATTACTAAACGATTTCCATATGTATTTTGCATAAACAAATATGGAACTCGTTTAATAATAAAAGAAAAAATGAGCGAGCTTTACAGTAGTCGCATATGATGTGTAACATTTGACATCTCACAATTAAAAATATCAGTTGAGCAGCGACAGAAATAAACATCAAAATTCAAAAAAACTAATACTAATATATTAATGAATCAGTAAATACAAGTAAAGAAAATGTATGCGCATTTATTTATTATTGAATTTTGCCGCACTAGGTAGGTACCGTGTATATCTACATACGCATTTTGTTTAAAAATAATGTGTTTGGTCAATTATGTTTTTATTTATTTTCATAGATGGCGGTAGTATGCCGTTATATATGAAAACTTTGAATAAATATTTAAAAATAATCACATAAATTACATTAAATTTGAGAATGTAAATCATTACGGGTAGTTACTGTTTACATAAATGTAAAGAAAAATATAAATATAAAAAAAAATAGTTTCGAAGATATAAGCCAAAATATATCTTATATTTCATCTTATTTCCTGTTACGCATTTCCGTACTTTTTCACAAAATCACTGCCACCGATTGCAAGAAAGCGAGAGAAAAGATGTTATACATCAAAAATTGACAAGAAACGCCTTTTTTTTACGAAGTGCCAAAATCAGAGTTCATTATAGGAATTGTGAATGCAGAAGTATATAAAAAAAACTGAGAAAAGTTTTAATTCCCATTTTGTGAAATACATGGTTCCCATATTATTGAGTGCATTTTACAAGATGGCATATTACATTTTGTTATAAATATAAAAAAAAATTAAAATACTTTTTTTTTTAAATGGGATAATAACATTGCGTTGAACTGGAAACAGTCCTCATAGGAATCCTTTGGAAAACTTTTGGCATGAAATGATGTATATATATTTCAAAAGTCGGCAGAGGAAAATTTACACAAAATTGTTGAAAATGGGTGGTATAAGAAAATTTCAGAAGATTATCTCCAAAATTTGGTTAATTCCGTGCCAAGACGTAGTGAAACCATCACCAGCAAAAACGACGTACCTAATTGTCAGATATTCGTTCAAACACATTCAATCATTCGCCATTCAATGCGGCTGTCAAAGTTGTATAGTTTCTAAACTTTTGAATACGGAACCCTTTTAGGCCGAAAATCGTTAAAACATGAAAGTGGATGGTACTTCGTCTTTTTTTGAAAATGCACATGTTTTTTGAAAAGAACCAACATCTCAATAACAAAGACATGTTTAATTCTTGTCAGTTGTCAGATTACGTACAACTTCACGAATGTTCCGTCATTTTTGATGTGTTACAGCTAGTTTTAAACATTCGAAGTTTTATTTCTGTAAGTATGAGTTTTAATTCTTTTCGTTAAAACTCAATAAAATAATCGACAATGATCAGTGCAAAATTTTTACATATACTTTTATTACTCAATACTTTGTTCATGACTAGTATATATTTTTTCTTTTTTTAGTTTTTAAGTATAACGTACCGCGCGTACATGATTACACGAACATTTTTTTTAAATACCTATATTATATTTACACAAGAAAAAAAATGAAATTTAATAGAAATGTTCTTCAATAAAAACTGTTTTAATAGCTTATTGACGATGCCTCTTGTGTACAATGGTTGCAATAGAACAAAGACTTCAGGCTTCGTTAGCAGACGGAAGGTGGAAATGTCGTCCTTTAATAATGGTTGACGAATATCTTAGATAAAGAAACCCGAAGGCAGTTGTATTGAAACGTAACAGAAACACGATCGTCATTAAAATGTGATATATTTTTACTTACTTTTGCTAGAAACCATGGTAATATCATAATTTATTTATAAAGTAAACAAATTTAATAATCTTGGTTAATGACTCTTAGTTAAAAAACTAATCCTTTATTTTCATGGCTTCTTCAAAAGAACTACAGAACTAAAGTGTATATCTTTACCGTGAAACCCGCAACAAGGACGAAATTTATTTTTAGCGAAATTTAAAATAAATTAAATTTTAATAAATATTATTATTAAGTTCTACGGGTTAAGTATTTTTGTGTTACAGGTGTTTCGGCTTGTAAGGCCATTATCAAACAGTGAATATGTTACAGTGAATCTGATTTTCTAGTGAGTCCATCATTCACTGGCATTTTAGAGAAAGTATATTCAAGGTCATTCTTATCATATTCAAAGAGTTTTTCACCAATAGAAATGAACACAATATTTTAACTTGCACTTACTAGTGAATTTATTGGTTTCCGAACTGTCAAAAATTAAATTTGACAAGTCTGAAATCCGTTTCCGTAAAAATCTATGCTTTTAAACGAACTTTTATTTATCCAAATTGAAACAACCGGGCCTTGAATAACAATTTAATAAGTCATTGCGTGAACAAGGTTCTTACTGCATTATTAATTTCTTCTGTGCAAATCAACATTATGTAGGTAACGGATATTATTAAAATAGTCATTTTGAAGTGTTGAAAGATTCGTCTGCACCAATTCTTCATTATATGATTTTATAACAAGATTCTAATGGCACATGGACCTTGTTTTTCAAAATTTATTTTGCGTTTTGTGTCTCATTCTACACTAGTCTAGTCCAAAGTCATCACAAAACGACAGTATTTCTAATTTTTATCCTTTGAGCGATAGCATATTCTCTATTCTGTGGCGATAGTTCTGTTTCTCGAACTGTCACACTTCTGGACTGTGTGACGTTTGCCGTCTGTGGAGGGTGTATTTTGGGGTGAAGCTTTTTTTTTGAAAGAAGTTTAAATCGAAAGTTTAAAAGAGAAGGCTTTAAGAAAAGTTTTAAAAGCAATTTTACTTTAAGTTCATTTATTAAAAGTCTAATATATTATTTGAGATCTGCTTTTGCAAGCTCAAAGCTATGTTTAAAATTTATTTACGTGATTGAATTAAGTTTACGTTTAGTCTAACATATAATTTGGCCAGTAATCGTCTAGTGATAGTAATTTAGGACTCCTCGATGTGACGCGGTTACCCGGTACTTTTGGTAGCGTAGCAGAAGAAATGCCATTGTATTCATACGAGGCGAAACTAACCTAACATTATTAACGCGCAACATGAGCCGGACTCAAAACGACGATCGATTGAACAGACTAACAAAATCGCCTTTCATGGCGGCGCATCCGTCACTTCCTCGCATCCGGTAGCGGCGTCGCGAACATAAATATGTCTACGTAGATTTTTCGCCTAGAACGAAGCCGCCTGGTTACCGAGGTCTCATATTAGCACCTGTGGACGGATTCCACGGCTGAGTGCGGGGTCACGATTACGATGGAATATTCAGATAGATAAATACCACTTGCGAAATACAGCCTAGGGCGCTCTGAGTATAACTTGGTATCCACATAATACAACCGACGGTACATAATAGGAACTTAGCGCTAATATTGCGCAACAACACGCAATATTTATTTTTATTACGTATTTTTTTTTAATGCAATAGTATTCTGGATCTGCCGGTCATCCAGATTAGATAAATCACGGTCGATTAATACACGGTTATACTTATTAAACACACACACAATACTCAAAATGCAAATTAACGGCTGGGTTCTCCAGAATACATACATACAATGCTTACAACTGGCGCGATCGGTGGTCTTCGGCCTGATTTATCTGTTCATGGTATATAGTGGTAAGAGTAAACATATATTCATAACAACTAGGCGCAACAGAGGCTCGGGGCAAGCTTTGTCTGACATTATCACAGCCCGAGATTCTAAATCGAAATTTTCGATTCTTTCATAAGTCATATTTTATAAGAGTCAAGTTGATTCTGATTTTACTTTTACGTAGATTTTAGGTTACCCTCCTCTACGGAAGGGGGTACAGCCCCATCGACAACGCTGTACCCGGTAGCTACCACCTGCGTAATTAATAGCTTCCCATGCTAATCTGCAGACCAAGATCAAGCCGAGACTCTATTGCTCCTGCTGGAATCCTCCGAAGTCCTCGCCCCCCGGCGACAAACATATCAGGAAGAAATCCCGCGTCTGATATTAAGGTTTGTATATTGTCCCGCGGGGCAGTCAAATTGACTGGTGTATATGATGAGGATCCCACGTTGCGGCTACATAAGCCGGAGTATTATGATGTTTACTGCTGGTTAAAGGCTGAATGAACTAACTGGGTGACTGGAAAAGACTCTTCCTTGAGCGCGTCAGTCAGAGCCATGTTAGCATCGCCATTTATAGTTGATGTGAATGATCCCACGGTGTAGTCTTATTGACTAGAGATATTAAATGGTGGTAAATCAGCATGTTTATTACAGTTGATTGTGTAATTCCTGATATGTTTCTCGCTGGCCGGGAAAGGAGAACCCCGAAGGTCTCTGTATACAGCAAGTTAGAAAAGGTGATGAATGATGAGTATGATGGTGTTAGTAATGCCATCGCGCTCCTGAATGCGGTCCCGATCATAAAAGTTGATTGTTAAACTGCTAACAGATCTCGTTCATTAAAGCGGTCCCGAGCATAAGTATTGATTGTCGAACTGCTACCTGCATCTTATAATTTCTCGTTCATGAGGAACGTCCTATCTCGTCCTTGAGTACGGAGTTAATACATTCATAAACATTCATAAACAGAGCCCGAGCTCGTCGCACCAAGGGGCCCGAAAAGACGTGAGAGGTTCTTCCCCTTAGATCTTTGAGGGTCACCGCTCCAGGACCTTCAGACCATCCTGTAATTCTTGGCTTTAAAACCCTGTCTTAACCGGGTAGATACAGTTAAGATGGCCCTACCTAGTCCCTAACCTAAGATGTCTCTCCAATCTGATCAGACTCCATAGCCGAGAACGCGCGCTCCGACATTCGACCCTGTCTTGCCACGCGAGTAGATCCAACTTCATATTTTTCCACAATCGAAATTCAGCCTCCCAAGATCACGGGGCGTGAAAGACGTACGACTCCTCGCCTCCCGACCATGAAGAGACGAACTTCCCCATTCGGTTCTCGTTCATTATCCCATTTATAATCCCCGCGTGCCTAACCTTAAGAGTCTAGCGCCGGTAATAAGATCTCATTATGCTACGTTGGAAGTTAATATTGCACAACCGGACGAAATACCTATTTCCCGCGATCTTATTCAATTTGTAAAACGCAATAATATGTATTTATATATGTTAGTAAAACGTTTGAAATGCAGAATGCACGTATAATGACCTCGCTTGTATCCTAAAGATAATTAAGAAATAATTCCGACGTCACGTCCCGACAAGTACCAACTTGTTACCGCGTCCGTTACCGTCGAACTCTGAACCCACGTAATGAAATGAATAGTGACCTTGTGACAATGACAAATTATATAGCACGAACATTCCATTTGATACACATAAGAAAATAAAGAATAAATAATATAAAAGGTTCTTATCTTATTTCTGTAGTTTCTGCTTCGGAGACGGCATCCTGATCCGAAGTAATATAACGGGTCCTCTCCAAAATCGAGCAAATACCACCGCCTGTGCAGCCTTTCGCTTTCCTTCCATCGAGAATGTTGCTCGTTAGTACAAAATTTCCGCGATTCTTAGCTGAAGACCGGCTGTATCTTGTCCAATAATCTCACATCCGTGTTTTAATAAAATAAATATAAAATCCAGATTCATTTTTAAAATATATTATTTGTAGGAAACTTCTCGCACGATCTGAATTTATATCACACTGACAATCGAGATATCAAAACCACATAAATACTCCGATCTTAATTATCCCCAAAATAATACAAATCATATAGAAATCCGTGTATTCAATCGCCAGTATAGATAACATAGCATTCTTTTGCATAAAGATACATCCGCCCTGAAGAATCTCTCGTACATTCCGAACCTCGCGACATTAAATATACACAATTATTCTGAATTTCAAGTCCCACGAAACAAA
The DNA here is from genome assembly GCA_016648135.1 of Agrypnia vestita. Classification (NCBI taxonomy): domain Eukaryota; kingdom Metazoa; phylum Arthropoda; class Insecta; order Trichoptera; family Phryganeidae; genus Agrypnia; species Agrypnia vestita. Next base: position 6,400 of record JADDOH010004330.1, read on the forward strand.
CACGAAACACCCTTCGTCAGTAAAATATTCCATTTTAAAGCCTTTATATCTTTGGTAATATATGAATATCAAATTTAAATGACTTTCCATATGAACAGCGACAGAATTAAATATTTCATAAGCGTTATGCAATAATTCACCCACTGGAATTATCACAGCCGCAATATTACGATTTCTTAAATCTGATGTGCGCATAGTAATAATTATCCCTAGGCCCAAAATACGTAACAAAACAATCCACAACATGTATCAATATTTGTTACGATCCAGAAAATTCTAAATTGAATACACGAAAAAGGCAATAGAAATAAATAATATTGAAAATGCTTAGCTGTATTTTCGAGTGTTGCTGCCTCTGTGACTCACTGATGGTATTTCGGTCCTCTCTCCACAAGAGCCTCCGGCCGACGTTGATGCTGAAGAAAGAAGGCGATCCTCGAATTTGTATGGCTTATATAGTCTAAATTTCTCGCCATTTTTGACTCCAACCGACGTGTAAAGGTAAAGGTCTATCTCTTAGAACGCCTCCTATTGGTCGAATCCGTTCCGCGGACAACCGTTTTTTTTGATTGGCTCGCTTCGTCAAAATAAGATAACATAAAGCCTGCTTTACACGCCCGCGTGCATAAATAATAAAGCTCGCCCGCACCTACTTATCCGGCAAATATTTAATTATAAAGTATTTATGAATTGTGGTGCTTCTCCTTATCATGAGCTTTTAGCAGATAGATATTTTCGTATAATTTTTCAGCAATGTCTATTTGAATAGGCCAATATCGTTACAACTGGTCTTTGATATTCAATGATTAGTTTAGGTAGGTAACTAAAACGTAATATATTTTTAAAATTTTAATCGCGAACACTTACGAAATTCTGATCATCTTATAATTCAAAAGACAGTCGATTAAACTCATAAAAATGATACGGTGCGAGCAAGATTCACGTCTGTCACCGACGTCGAGCCGAGTAAGTTTGCGAACTTAAAAACCGCGCACTTTATGTTGTACGTCTACCACCCGTGCTTACACGTGCGCAAACAAGAAACGCAAACGACATTAGACACATTTTTGATAAAAAGATAGAAAATTGGAAATGCGGAAGAATCTGAATGAATTCAAACGTAAATGATGACTTAGGCCCGGTTGTTTCAAATCGGATTAAAATAAGCGTTCAATTAAAGCATAGATTTTTACGTAAACGGATCATCTGATTGGTGGAGAACGTAAAAATCTATGCTTTAGAAGAACGCTTACTTTAATCCAATTTGAAACAACTGGCCCTTAGAATCTCTTTGATTTTTGTATTTTTCGCATCGAGTGTTTGTTACTTGACGCACTTTTAAAGGTTCATTTAAAATTAATAATACCGGGTGTATGTTTATTTATGTTTCTATATTTGTAAGAAATAAACTTTTGTTGTATTGTTATAAAAAAAACATATTTAATAAACTTAATTGACAAAATACATATTCATTAATAAAAATTTTCCCTTAACCCCCCAATATTTACATGGCGACATAACCTCGTTTTGTTCCGGCAGTCGTCAGATATCATAAAAAACCCGAGTGCGCGATCTTTCAGCCGACACCTTACTTCGCGATTCGTATTCGTTTTGCGGTGCCGCTGTCCTATTTTAATTTAGGAGTTAAAATAGGACCGCAAAATGAATAAAAATCGTCTAGTGTAGTGCCGCCTTTATACTTTCTACGCTTTAAGAATTACGTGTACAAATTGATGGTTTCTCCGATATATTGTCTATGCTTTGAGTAATGTATTTTCACGGATTATGTGTAGTGAATCTGAGAATTCGTTGATTTAGATGTTTTCACTGCCCCCACTCTGCCCGACCGGGAAAAGTACATTTTTACTAGTGAAAGTATAGTCTTACTAAAAATGCAAATTCGCTGTAACAGATATACCACGTACAAACGACTTATTTATACAATTTTAAGTTACCCCTTCCCCTTTAGAGTAATTAGATATTTGTGGTGAAGCCCTGTAGTAATGTATGTTTTTTCCCGGGCACTTATCATTAAAGGTGCCTCGGTTAACGTTATGCTTAATTATCAAAATTCCCCGTTTTCTGCAAGTGTTATTTATAAATATTATTTTAATTTATGTCCTTGATTATTGGTTTTTTTAAAATATTTAGAAGTGGAGAAAAGATCATTTTTTGTTGATTATTTAAAAGTTTAATATTTGGATCCTTTTTATATTTATTTATTTCTAGTTGCTCAAGTAAATTCATCCTAAAACCTTTTGTTTCTATATGTAAAGGTTTTGGTTCGTTATCACCTTGCGGGACGTGGTTTTCGTTTAATAAATGGGCCGCAAATTTTTATTTTTATAGCAGCGCACGTGTTCCGCGAATCTAGTTTCGCTAAAAATAAATATGGAGTTCTACAAATTAAACACAAAAACCATAAATAAAAGGACGAAATTTTGTCAATCTGAATCCATTTTTCTGGCACCCAAAGACAACAATTTGTTGCCAAATAATATCAAACATTTCTCGATGAATAAACATAAATATTTTCTCCAAAACAGGTTATTGCGTATTGGCAGAAAAGAAACTAAGCAAATATTTGTGGAAAACCTCACATAAATTGTACATCTTTTCTTTATTTTATTTTAACTTCTGTTTACCTACCAAGCATATTATATATTATTTTATTTTAATGTTCTTCACATTGGTTATCGAAGATATTTCGTTATTTTTCAACTTATTTTGTGTATTTTTTTAAATTCAATAGCTAGCCTAGGTCATTTAGTATAGACCTTTTTTTGTTAAGGAGATATTTAGCTTCTTTTACATAACTTAACTTAACTATACAAATTTATTTTGATTACTGTAACAAAAATTCAGTGTAAAATATATTTTTACAATATTTTAATGTGTGTTCTGCGAGAAAAATTACTGGATTTTGTCCACAGGGGGAATATTATGAGTAAATAAAATATATTTATTTAGTGTTAAATATACCATTGTACATAATGTGTCCTAAATATATTAATTAAAAAAATACTTTACCGATTAAGATTAAATTGTGTTGTTAATTGTAAGCTCCAAAAATTGATATTAATTTAATTTTGGAATATTTTAATGCCCCTTATAACTACAACCTATATATTTAAAAATGATAGATACCAGCTAGTTGAGCTGCTTCTTAGTTTTGGGTAGATACTCAGAAACTTTGCTCACAATAGTAAATTCTACACAACGTATCGATAAAATGAGGTTAGATAGGTAAGAAGAGCAATAATGCTCTAGAGAGTTCTCTATCGCGGCGGTAAAACGATTAGTTTAGTAAATGTCTTCCGTAACTGATTTAGTTACGCAACGATTGAAGTCTAGCAACTTAAAAATATGCAATTTTGCTAATCCAATACTTAATAAATAAATATTTTTATTGAAACGTACATATGCTTCCAGCTGTTAGAGTTTAGAAGAGAATTTTTGGTTTATGTTCACCAATTTGGATGTTTGAACATGTCCGCCTCTACCGTAAAGCTTCTTCCGTATTCTCAGAAGCGTTGTGATTTATGTAAGTGTATGTGGGTATCGGGTTGGCAAGCAAAGTACGGGAGGCGCACAGGTAAGCAGGAATAAATACTAACATGAAGGTTACGTTAGCGTTCGTGCTGTCTTCAGTACCGCGGTCGAGAAAACAACGGCGAAGTGGGCGAGTCGTATATGTTTTGTACTGTTTCCCGTTTTATAGAAATACTATATATTAGGTCCTTACATATGAAATTGGCGTTTTGCCGTACTGGCAAATTTGATCTCAAATATCTTCTCTTTGGTTAGGAATTCCAAATCCAAATTTGTACAGCTATTTATTCATGTATTTGTGTTTTGAAAATTATAATTCATTTGTTTTTTCCTCAATTGTTTTTTTCTTTGCGTCACTCAGTTAACAAAATGAAAAACTTGAAATATCGCGTTATTTACGAGTACGAGTTCCACCGTGGCACCAGTGCTGCAGAAACGGCTCGAAGGATTAATGATGTGTATGGCGACGGTGCCGCAAAAGAAAACACAGTGCGTTTTTGGTTCCAACGTTTTCGTTCTGGAAATTTCGACCTGCAGAACAAGCCCCGTGGACGGCCGGAGACCAAAGTTGATAATGAAGAATTGAAGGCTATTGTGGAAGCGGATCCATCGCAAACCACATCCGAGTTAGCTGCAGGCTGCGGTGTTAGTGATAAAACTGTTTTAATCCACTTGAAGCAAATTGGTAAGGTGAAAAAGCTTAAAAGGTGGGTACCTCACGAATTGAGTGAAGCAAATCAACAAACGCGCGTTGACTGCTGCGTTGCATTACTCAACCGGCACAATAATGAAGGGATTTTAAATCAAATCATTACCTGTGATGAAAAATGGATCCTGTACGATAATCGGAAGCGCTCATCGCAATGGCTGAACCCTGCCGAACCAACCAAACCATGCCCCAAGCGAAAATTGACTCCAAAAAAATTACTTGTGAGCGTTTGGTGAACTGTGCTGTTGTCGTTCACTACAGCTTTCTTAAATCTGGCCAGACGATTACGGCAGATGTCTATTGTCAGCAACTGCAAACCATGATGGAAAAGCTAGCTGCTAAACAACCGAGGCTGGTTAATCGCTCTAGGCCACTGCTGCTTCATGATAACGCTAGACCACATACTGCACAACAGACGGCTACCAAATTAGAGGAGCTTCAATTGGAATGTCTAAGACATCCACCGTACTCTCCGGACCTTGCCCCAACAGATTACCATTTTTTTCGAAATTTGGATAACTTCTTGCAAAGGAAAAAATTCAACTCCGATGGGGCAGTCCAAACCGCCTTCAAAGATTTTATTGATTCCCGTCCGAATGGTTTTTTTAGTAAAGGGATCAATGAACTACCTATGAGATGGAAAAAGTGCATAGATAGCAATGGTACATACTTTGATTAAATAAATATATTATAATAAAAAAAAATCGGCTTTATGTTCCTCCCATACTAAACGCCAATTTCATATGTAAGGACCTAATATTTCTCACAAGCATGTTGAAGAAAATAACGACACTTTTTTTGACAATGACCATGCGACCTGAAAATCAACTCAAAAAATTAAAGTATGTGTATTTAAAAGAAACATAATTTTAAATCTCCTCGTAATAAAGCTGCATAGGAATAACAGATTGCAATTATATTATATTTTATACTCCTGTTATTAATTAGGCTATTTTTACTGTTTTAAAATTTTTTTGGTTTTTTGCAAGGTAATATTTTTATTCTTTTTAATTTAATTGTTGGAATTTATATTTTTTTTTTTATTCTTCAGAAATGGGATTGGAAAAAGGAGATAAATATTTTTTTGTATTAATTAAAACACCGGCCTTGTGTGCATCTCAAACAACGCGCAATATTAAGAGTAAGAGAACACTACCCTGAGAGCCTGACATCTAGGTAGAAATTGAATAATTTTTTGAAAGGAGGTATTATTTTATTAAAGGTGCTTATAAAGGTAAATTATTAAACTATTATTTTATTGTCAAATTTTTGAAAAAAAAAAGTAGCCGCGTTATATCCATTCCCGTAAGCTCTTCCTTCGTGACTGAGATGCAACATTTTCCGGTGTTCGTTTGTCCTAACACAAACATGAAAGGAGATGATGTACTTATTTAAGTACATCATCTCCTTTTAAACGAATGATATATTTATAAATATTAATTGGTTGAAAAAAAAATTACAAACCGCACCAAATTTTATACAAAACGGTTTCTTTAAAACCGATATCCTACATTGTAGATATTTTATTTCTTAATAAGTGTGACCTTTTTTCTGATTCGCACAAACGCAAACTTGTAAAACTTGAATAACAGTCACGGCGGAGGAGCACATGTGACGGCCTTTTTTTTATCTTCCATTTAAATAAAATTTTAATATAAATTTTGTTACGTGCTTATAAAAAATCAAGAAAATTAATCACCTCCTTAGAATTTCAAGCTCTCAAGGTGGTGTAACCCCTTAACCAATCGTGGTTGAAAGAATACATTCTGAATGAACGGTGCGGAAATGGTTCGAAAAATTAAAGAATGAAGATGAAAAAGAAAACATGCGACAAAAATCCAGCACTGATCAATCAAAGAGTTTCTTCATGACAACTTTACCTCCATAAATGCACACGGAATATATTTATTTATAAGCAGCAGAAAAGAATGATATTCTAATCAACCTGAAATGTACTGTACAGTAAATTTATAAAAATAAACATGTAATTTATTTGCAAAAATTATTGATAAAGTTTATTTGCATTTAAGCTATTTTAAATTGAATTCAAATGTTCCAATCGATCACTGTTTTAGGAATAATCTATTTAATTAGAAATCATTCAGTAACTAGCTTGTCGCGGTGACGCAGATGTCTAGACGTCTGCAGCCGCCCGCTTCTACGCGTATTGTGGTTAGTTAACATTTACTCGCCACAAATCTTAAAAACCAGAGGTATTGGTACAGAGTAAATACCCAAAAAGATACTTAAAATCGGCACATGGAATGTTACGAGTCTAACAGGGAACGCATTCTGTAGAGAAAATATCGCAGAATAACGGAAAACAAAATCCAAGAAGGCGAGTGCGGTTTTAGAGCCGGATCAACAACAGATCAATTGTTTACATTGCAATAAACTATCCAGAAAATTTGGGAATGTGGAAAAAATATTTATATGGGATCCTATGGAGAATATCCTAAATACTAAGTCCAACATGAGAATAAACAAGGATAAGACAAAATTGATAACCGTAGGCAAAGACGAACAACAAATGAACATAGTAATGTCAGGAGCTGCAATTAAGAATGCAAAAGAGTTTGTCTATCTTCGGAGTAAAATCACATGGGATGGCCGTACAAAAAGAGAGATTGACAGTCGCATCCACCAAGCAAAACTTGCTTTTAACAAAAAATCAATGATTTTTGAATCTTGTAATATAAACCTAAAGCTCCGCAAGCAATTAATTAAAACTTAAGTGTGGAGTATTTTGCTGTATGGATGTGAGACATGGTGCTTTGGCGACAGTGAGAAAAAACCATTAAAAGCCTTCGAGATGTGGACCTACAGACGTGCCCTAGGAATTTCCTGGAGACATTACGAATGAAGAAGTTCTCAGCAGGATTGATGAAACCAGGCACATGATGAATAACTCAAAAAGGCGTGCAAAATGGATAAGGCATATTTTACGCCATGAAAATCTGCTCAAAACTATACTGGAGGGAATGGTAGAGGGAAAGATTGCCAGAGGACGCCCTCGCCGTGAATATCTTTGTGAATATAAGGCACACACTCTGCATGGAACCCCTTCTCCTACACATAATAAAATCACAAATCAGGTGGACATGTGCTTAAAATGCCAGAGGAACGAATACCAAGAAGAATCCCCCTGGCAAACCCGGAAGGATGACGTTCAGTGGGTTGCCCCAGATTAAGCTGGGAGAAGCAACAAAAAATGTGTATATGAAAACAGAATGGATAAAGACTGATTGACTCATGCGGAAGCAGTGCAAGACTGGAGAAAACCTTGTCGAGTCTTTTCCCCCCCCCCCCCTACTAGGACAAGGGGATGAATATGATGAAGATGAACTTAGCTCGAAGATTTTGTCGAATCTCAAGACGCTGTCAATAATACGATGTCACGTTTTATGTCACTTTACAAAATATATAAATCGTGTTATCACATAATATTATTAATTATAGCCGTAGAAACTCTATTACATTATTTTAATTATAGAAAGTGTACAAACTTTGATAATTAAAACAAAGGAATATACCTGTGAAGACCACTAATACAAATAATAGACACGCATGAGTCCACGGAAAACTCGCCTGGCTTTTTCAATCTTGTTGTACACAGAGACAACTGTACATTTGTATATGACTCATAAAACCACCCTATAGAAAATCATTTTTCCAATCATACATCAAAGCATGGTACACTTTTCCCCAGCTTGCAAAGACCCACGTTTCACTTCCGCTCTTGCTTCAGAGGTGTCTATCTATATACATGTGTGGTGAAATCTTTATTACTATAACATAGTAAAAATGTAAATACATTATTCCAATTTCTAATAATATATTTTTAAAAATGAATTTCTATTAAAAAATATACTTCTTCAAATGTAGCAAATTTATTTTGTGGTAACATAATTATAATTGATATAAATTAACTTTGTTAAAACCACTTATTTATTGAAAAAATTCAACATGTTTCGAAACCAATGGCTTCTTCGTCAGGATAACAAAAATAATATTTAAAAATCGAAGTATAGATCAAAATATTAAAAAGTTATATATGGAAAATGATAATATAATGTACCTAATTAACATAAAAATAAATTTAAAAGATAACTATTTGCAAAAAGGACCTGATTATTTATAATATTCAATTTAATATTTACACTCTTTCTTATTTCAAAAATTTCTTATTTATCAAATTGTGATTCTGTATAATTTGTATGTAAAATTTGTAAAAAAGATGGTTAGAAAATTCAGAATAATTATTACTATTTAAACACCTTAAGTGTTCCTTAACTCTTATTTCAAAATTTATTTATGTTTTTCCTATATAAAAATAATCACAATCATTACAAATTAATTTATAAACACCCGATTTTTTTTTTAAATATCCTTATCTTTATTATTAAATATGAATTTTTTAAATTTATTATTAGTATAAAAAGCTGGTTGAATAACATTTGAAATATTTTTAACTATTGAATTAGAAATTTCATTATTTATAAATTGAATTTTCCTCCAATGTTTAAAAAATATACTAATTAACAAACACACCTATTCATCCTTCAGTTACATAACACATCACAAATTACAAAGGATTTTTTAAGGTTCAGAGAACTATGTATGATACGAAAAAAATACTGAAAAATAAATAAATACATCGATTGAATAAATAAATAAATAATTTAAATAAAGACAATCATTTCTTGGTTATGTATTATACAATGTTTATTTCAATAAAAATAATAAAGGAAAATAATAAAAATAATCTTTTATAAAAAATGACGTAGAAATAATATTTTTACAGCCACAGTACTCACAGTAATCACATTATATGCATGTGTCACTTAGTGGATTTTTAAAGTACAAAAAAGTTACAATTATTTTTATATGCCTAACATAAAACACGTTTTAAAGTGAATAATTAAAAAATAAAAATAAATAGAAATAAAAATTATTTAAAAGAAATTAACAATATATACAAGGATTAAGTACATAAGTAAACAGTAATGATTATAAACCTTTATCAAATTAATAATAATGTAAAATAGAGACAATTAAACCAATATACCAGATAAATAAGATTAGAAGATAAAATAAATTAATAAAAATTAAAACATAGAATTCAAACATATTTCAAAGGGAAATGAACAATAATTAGGACACTTTAAAATAAATAAATATATACATAAAATTCACGGGGAATGAAAAATAAACAAAAATTTAGTTCATCAAACTGTAATTTATTCTTCTGGCTTACTTTAAGTCTTAGGCTCGGTTGCGCCAGCAGAAGTAAAGGTAAAAAAAGTTACTCGAGTGACTTTAAAGTTACTCAAGTTACTTTTTTTACTAAAAACGGGTTGCGCCAGCGATGGTAAAAATTATTTTACTCGCCGAAGTACATACATGAGTAACTTTATTTTACTCTCCAAGATAGGTGGGTAAAAGTAAAAATGTTGGTAAAAAAAATGGCCGTCCTCTCACAGCTGATTTGAAAATGTGACATTTGTCCATATAGGTACTTGTCATTTGAATTTTGTCGCTGTCATTTCCGTATTGAAATTTGTAAACATTAAAATGAATCTTTTAATTTCGCGTTATTTTAGCGATGGTTTGACGTTTGTTTCGTTTGTTTCATAGAATAAAGTGGTTTGTTTGAACTGGTTTTGAACCGCAAAAGTACGTATTGCCAGTGGTGAAAAACTGAAATAAATCAAATTCCATAGACAAATGCGGTATTTGAGGTTTATTCCGCTTGGCACCCTATTAGCCTTATGATTGGTTTGACAGCGGTAAAAAAGGCGTTTGTGCAACCCGAAATCGAGTTTACTCTGATCTGAGGGTAAAAAAAGTTACTCGGGTCAATGTCAACTCGAACCAAATTTACTTCTGCTGGCGCAACCGAGCCTAAGTACCACCCTATGATAAGTATATGCAATCTTATCTTGATGTGTATGATTTTTGCTTCTTCTATTTCTTATTTTATTCCTAAGTAATGACCGATGGTCTCAGGAGATCACAAAGTCGTATTTTCAAAGCACAATAGTTAAGCTTAGTTTGAAAATAGACGGAACATTAATATTGCGTGTATTACGCGCCTCTTTTGTGGTGGGGGAGAGATACTGAAAATAGAAAGTTCTAGATGATTTTGAAATCGGGTGTGGGTCAACATCCCGACAGCCGTTTGTTCGACATTCAACTGCCCGATATACCAATTGCCCGACAGACCCACTTCCCGACAAAACATTAATACGTAAAAATGTTTTTTTTCTAATCGTAAATTAAAAAAATCAATATAAAAGTGTATTTAAAGAATTTTTTTTCTTGCGAGTCATTTTTATTCTTTTAAACAAATAGATATGCGTGTCGCATCATTATTATTACTATTTTCAAAATAAGCTAAACATTTGTGCTATGAAAATAGAACGAACTTGCTGGTTTCCTGGAAAGGGGGTAAAACCGCCGACCACCAGATGGATGAATATTTTTTCACATAATTGTTACTTTTTAATTAATTACTTACATGCTCAGTTAGATACGTATAGGTATGTACTTTATTTTCTACGAAACATGAATATCGAAATCAGCATCGACAAACAAATTACTTGAATAGCATAGTTCATATAACTTCCGAATCCTTTGATCGATGGCACGAAGTTTTACTGTGAATTGATGGAAATATTTCCTCTTAAGTATTAGGTATATTTATCAAGATTTGTCAAGTCTCCATACAGTACGGTTTGACAAAGTATCGGGTTGCCCCATAAATCTTTGCATTTTTATATATATATGTTCTATTACTTGTTTGAGCAAAATGCACTAATTTCCGTGAAATAAGGACATTTTTATAAGTAGGTAATCATAAACCGGGAAATAGCCAAGTGAGATTCTTGTCTACAACGATTGTCAATTAAGGATTCAAAAAACGTAACTTCATTCATAAAAATAACGCTTTGTCGCAAATACATACTGTAACGAAATCTCTTTGCTTGAGAGTCTAAGTTTATAAATAATTCTCGCGAATGAAATATGTTTACGTAAATGTCGATATATATAATAAAATTAGTTAAAATTTAAATGTAATGACAGCTAACTAAATTAAAAAAAGTTTTTATAATAATTTAGTTTAAAGAATCTCCGTCTACTTAATTAATTTAGTATTGACCAATAAAACGTCTACTGTTAGAACCTGTTGTGATCGTGATTAGCCAAGGATCTTTTGAAGATGTGATAAACGCTAAACTAACAATATAAAATATGTAAACGAGTTGATTATAATTCCGCTATCCTAATGAAAACGTTGCCCTAATTAGGCCGTATAAACTAGATAACTATGGCTATACTAAGTTTTATTCGGGGTAACTGCAAATTCCTTATATGTATAGTAAGTAACACGTAATATAAACATTTGACGAGCTTAACAATCTATACACATATATTAAAATGAAATACATTCACCACCATATTTGTCTAGAAGGAATAAAATGTCTCTGTGTGGGAGACGTCACACGCCTTGAGCGGCATAGCCTATAACGTGCGCGACCTGTTCATATTGATATTGGAGAGAGAAATAATACATATTTTTACTATCTACGAAATACAACATTTGAAGCGAAACTTCTTTATCAAATATATATACAGAGGCTCGGGATTAGTTTGCTGTCATTACACACGAGAAATCACAAAATAAGAATCAATAAACTTGAAGAGATTTAGCTGTAAGAGTTGCAAGTCTACGGCGAATGTCCATTTAATAATGTTTCCAGCTTCCTTCTGTGTGATTTATTTTCCAGCGCCTTCTGATACAATTCCTTTCCCAAGCCGGCGTAGTTTCCGGCTTCTTTTAATCCCTGAAAAAGACTCCATGCTCTCTTTCTGGTTGCCGCTCAATTTTTTTTCTAGCATTTCACAATATTTTGCAAAACGTGACTCTTTTCCTTATTTCTTCGAGAACCGAGCCGCGACCGTCCGTCGTTACGCCAAAACCTCTCTCGCATTGGTCCAAATCCGGCTTTCCCACTGGTCCTCTCGTTCGCGGATCGTCTTGGTCGTCCGGCTGATGCGTTCCTATTGGTTTGAAGCCTTGGACGTATTCGTTCGTTTACAATATACTACTGACAACTTCTTGAGGAAAAATAAAAATGTTGCGTATTTTATAGAAATTCTCCAAAAGTGAAATAATCAAGCCGAAATGATTCCAATATTGCTCACGTCCGCCGCATGCTAAATATGTTAGGAGAAAACATGCGAAGCTGAGTACCTATTAGGAATTTTTTAATCTCTTGCAAAACTCCCAAGAGAAATGATAATGATACCATTTTAAAACTCTCGCGCTCTGGCAAATAAAGGCCTATATTTAAATCAGGATATGCACCGCTGCACGTTTTACGACTATATTAAATCAAATAATATTACATATGTGAGGCGCGCCATCGACTCCCTGATATGGTTATTTTTATATTTCCTCGCTAACATATTTGTGGTCCGCCATACTAGTGCCTGAGGAGTAAATCCATGTAATATCGAACGTTCGATATTTGTTAACTCGTTATGCGTGAAGCAATTTGTTCCGAAAATAGCAGATATATATTTTAATGTAATATTTTTATTAGAGCCGATTTAAATAAGTCCGTCCTATCACAATACTATTGTTTCATAAAACATGTTTTTCTGGTTCAAAAAATAATCTTAAATTTAGTTAAATAAAAAAAGAAAAATATTAATCTCCCCCTGTGGAGTTCGTAATGAATGACAATGCGAAAATAGACGTTAACAAATATCTTTCGCTATTTAATAATTAACCTTGTTGCAACATTTACCACACACAATTAATATTAGTAAAATAATTAAACCAATGAATTAAATCCTAATACAAAAAATCTGAAATATATATTTAAAATATAACAATTTACTACCACAGTCTTACTGGAGAATAGCAAGATGATGTAATGCTCGCTTAGCGCGTAAGCATACGTGAAGATCGATACTGGGCGCCTTCCAAATATACATATTTGAATAACGGAATGATTTCCAATCTCGATAACCAAATTCAAGTTTTTTTGTTACTAGTCTTGCATCCCGGTTTCACTTGCTACACGGTGATATTTGGATAGTTTTGCATCTTAATTTCATATTCTCTAATATTTCTCTGAAAAATACTTTAAAAATTTTGTCTGAAAAAAGGTCTAAGCACACAATTCATCACTAATTTTCTCGCTGTTCTTAAAATGTAATATTTTTACTTAGTCTTTTTTCATATTAAAAAATATGAAACAAAACAATGCGGCGATTCGTCTTATTTTATAACTGCTAATTGAACATTTTTATACTTCGTAAAAAAATTGCGTTGACTCACATAATAAACTGTGCAACATGTTCACGACATATTGAGTTTATGCTGCTTCGTACAAACAAATTTTAGGTTTTATTATCAACATACCGCCGATGGAGAGAAACCACAAATTTTATATATAACAATGCAATTATCGCCACCTAAATAATTTTCCTCGCACCATTACTAAAGGTTGTCGATCCAAGAAGATAGAAAAAGAAGATTACCATGTCAATCACGTGAAAGGATTACTGAAAACCTTCAAGTTTATCCTCGCAATTTTAAGAAAAACCTACATCAAGATGTACAGATAATGTATTCCAGAACAGACGCCGCTTCTACAAATTACAGAGGGATAATTAAGATTCCGAAGCTGTTTGATTTTGGTGTGAGCTCAGACAACAGCAATCTAGAAACGTGGTGAAAATAAATTAAAATAAAAAACAATTGAATTCATCCACTGTTGATTCTCACTCTGAAAATGAGATTTTGTTGGCAAGAAATCCGGGCAAATGATCAACAAATTATTTTATTTCCTAATGAATTGAAAATTTGCAGCCTTTTGATTTTTCAGCGATAGAACAAAAAGTTATGAGAAGTATTTAAAGTTATGAGAAGTAATAATTAAATATTTAGCGAATTTTAATTGTAGTTTGTCAGATTATTTTGTCAAAAAAAAATCTTTTTCAAATTTATTCAAATCCCTTAACGAGTGAGTTAAATGAATACTTTTATAGTTACGTGTGAATAGCATTGAAGCATGATATTTATGTAAGCGAATATTTTGAAAAAATTATATTAAAAAACATATATCGTAATTTTTCTGCCACAATTATTTTTAAAGTAAGCAGATTTTAGTGTGTCATTATATTCTGTCATATAAATGTTTTATTTCGATCGTATCAAAATATATCTGTTTACGTAAGTCATGTTTCACTGCATGTATCTGATATATTATAATCGCTCTTAGTACTGTGACTGTTGAAAAATATTTAACTTACAAACAGATATTAGAACATTGAATACGTGAATTTGACATGTTTGTGTATATCTATTACCATGATCTCAAATAATATGTATTTTTTTACATTTTATAAAAAACTCTAATATGAAAATAAGGGAAGGTAGTGGAGATGAGCTAAGATTTTTTCACATCAAAAATGTTTCTACACAGTTTCCTTCTTCATTTTCCAATATAACGTATCAACGAAGTAACAAATTAGTAATTTTAAAAGATATATACAAATATAAAATGTTTACAAACTATATTTTTTTTTTTTAAATATGGATAAAAAATCTAAATTATTAAGAAAAACTTGAAGTAAATGAGTAACATTTTGGCTTTTTGCCTAGAACCAATATTAATCAAATTACATAAGTAAAGTTTTGAAGTTTTCAATGTACCAACATTTTGAAACAATTTTTGTGGATCAGGCTAGTTTAGTAATTTTTCGGAATTTTAAATTTTTTTTATTGAAATCAACATATTACAGGAGATATCATGATTACGAAATCCATTTTGTCCCGTAAACATATCCACGGTATCTATGGATAAACATTTTAATAGTGGGTGATTTCGGAGGCTTCTGGAAGAATTTCCGTGCATTGCATTGAAATTGTCCCGAACTCAAGAAAGCTTCTACATAGGGTGGTATTTTTATCGTAATCTATCTGGAACGTTACTATTGGCTTCTGTTCGTGTCGTTTGTGCGATGTAAATTCTCATCGATTTTCTTTGGAGTTTTTTTCTTTGAATTACAATTGAAAACAGCGGGTGCGGAAAAGTTTTCTATTAGGTAGATGGGAGGTCAAGAATTTCGTGGAATGGAAGGAAAAAAGGGCGTGAAAGCTGTTTACTATTTTTTCTTTTCAATAAATCCATCGTTTAAGCATGATACATTTTTCAGATCTCTCCAAATGTTTATTTATGTATATACCTACGAATAAAATGTTTTTTTTGGTCCAAAAAATAATGAAATGTAGCATTAATTTCTTGATAGTTCATAATTATTTTTAAATATTGATTGTATTGTTTGTATGTATCTACTTATATTTTTATATTAATTACACCTACGTGTTTCGGAAAAACTTTTCCATCGTCAGAGTGTTTTACAAAAAAAAAAGTTGATATCTAAATGGCATGTGTTACAAAATATTTTTTTTTATATTCAGAATAAATTATCAATTTGTACGTTCTGTAAAAGCGGGTCATGTAGCGGGTGTGTATATGGGCCATATAAAAAATAATTGCATACTAGCGTAAAAAGAAAAACTATTCTGTCTAAATACCTTCTTCAAAAAACAAAAACAGAAAAAATGGACGTGGAGAAGCCCAGATGGAATTACAAAAGATGAAACTGATTTTATCATATCAGACGATAGAAAATATTGCAAAGATGTATCAGTACTAAACAAAATTGACACTGGTAGTGACCATCGATTAGTCAGAGCCAAATTCCAAATAAATACTAAAATGGAAAGAAGAAAAATGGTAATATTTATTTTTAGTGAAATAAATAATAATAATAAAATAAATTAAATTTTAATAAATATTATTATTAAGTTCTACGGGTAAAGTATTTATATGTGTTACAGCTGTTTCGGCTTGTAAGGCCATTATCAAACAGTGGATACCACGTACAAACGATTTATTTATAAAATTTTAAGTGACCCCTTCCCCTTTAGAGTAATAAGATATTTTGTGGTGAAGCCCTGTAGTAATGTTCGTTTTTTCCCGGTTCTTATCATTAAAGGTGCCTCGGTTAACGTTATGCTTAATTATCGATACTAATATTTATTAAAATTTAATTTATTTTAAATTTCACTAAAAATAAATATGGAGTTCTACAAATTAAACACAAAAACCAAAAATAAAAAAATAAAAATGGTAATGATAAAAAAGTTGAACCACCTCAACATGGAACCACTATCGCAAAACAAGAACTTTATACAGAACACATTACAGAATGAACTTGAAGACAAAAATGCCCTCAAACAAATGGATATAAACGAATTAAATAACAAAATAGTAGCAGACATACACACCACCTTGAAAGAAGTCTCCTTCAGACACGATAGAACACAAAAGATATCCGAAGAAACAACCAAATTGATCGAAGAAAGAAAAACTTTAGATAGAAACACAGACAGATACAAAATGTTGAATAATACAATAAAAAGAAATGTAAGATGAGACATAATGAAATTCAATACCAATTTGATAATACAGATCATAGAAACAAAAATATGAAAATTCTTAAACGAATAAACTCAAAGGGAAATTCTGCTATAACAAAAATTAAAAACCAAAACAATGAAATTGTAAGAGACAAACTAGAGCTCACTAATACAGTTAAAACATTCTACAAGGCTCTCTGCACATCAAACATCAACGAGGGACAGCACAGTGAAATTCGAGTATTAAATGTAGGATCAGAAGAACTCGCCGAAATATTAGGTCCTTACAGATGAAATTGGCGTTTTGCCGTACTGGCAAATTTGATCTCAAATATCTTCTCTTTTGTTAGGAATTACAAATCCAAATTTATACAGCTATTTACTCATGTATTTGTGTTTTGAAAATTATAATTCATTTGTTTTTTCCTCAATTGTTTTTTTCTTTGCGTCACTCAGTTTACAAAATGAAAAACTTGAAATATCGCGTTATTTACGAGTACGAGTTCCACCATGGCACCAGTGCTGCAGAAACGGCTCGAAGGATTAATGATGTGTATGGCGACGGTGCCGCAAAAGAAAACACAGTGCGTTTTTGGTTCCAACGTTTTCGTTCTGGAAATTTCGACCTGCAGAACAAGCCCCGTGGACGGCCGGAGACCAAAGTTGATAATGAACAATTGAAGGCTATTGTGGAAGCGGATCCATCGCAAACCACATCCGAGTTAGCTGCAGGCTGCGGTGTTAGTGAAAAAACTGTTTTAATCCACTTGAAGCAAATTGGTAAGGTGAAAAAGCTTGAAAGGTGGGTACCTCACCATGCCCCAAGCGAAAATTGACTCCAAAAAAGTTACTTGTGAGCGTTTGGTGGACTAGTGCTGGTGTCGTTCACTACAGCTTTCTTAAATCTGGCCAGACGATTACGGCAGATGTCTATTGTCAGCAACTGCAAACCACGATGGAAAAGCTAGCTGCTAAACAACCGAGGCTGGTTAATCGCTCTAGGCCACTGCTGCTTCATGATAACGCTAGACCACACACTGCACAACAGACGGCTACCAAATTAGAGGAGCTTCAATTGGAATGTCTAAGACATCCACCGTACTCTCCGGACCTTGCCCCAACAGATTACCATTTTTTTCGAAATTTGGATAACTTCTTGCAAAGGAAAAAATTCAACTCCGATGGGGCGGTCCAAACCGCCTTCAAAGATTTTATTGATTCCCGTCCGAATGGTTTTTGTAGTAAAGGGATCGATGAACTACCTATGAGATGGCAAAAGTGCATAGATAGCAATGGTACATACTTTGATTAAATAAATATATTATAATTTAAAAAAATCGGCTTTATGTTCCTCCCATACTAAACGCCAATTTCATATGTAAGGACCTAATAGATACCGATGAAATAGATAAATCATTGAAACAAATGAAAAATAACAAAGCTCCGGGAGAAGACAACGTAACATCTGATATTCTGAGGTTAGGTGGAGAAAACCTTAAAGAAGCCTTAATACTATTGTACAATAAATGTATAGAAAATGGAAAAATTCCCGACGCTTGGCACAACGCGGCAGTTAAACTGTTATTTAAAAAAGGAGATAGTGACAATTTAGAAAACTACCGCCCAATTAGTCTACTTTCACACATATACAAACTATTCAAAAAATTATTACAAACAGGTTAACCAATATATTTGACCAGTACCAACCGATAGAACAAGCTGGGTTACGAAGAGGTTTTGGGACAAGGGACCACATACAAACAATTCGGTTACTTATTGAAAAGGCAACAGAATATAATATAACTCTCCATATGGCCTTTATTGATTATAAGAAGGCATTCGATTCAATTGAGACGTAGGCGATCATAAAAGCGCTCAAAAATGTACGAATCGACTCAAGATATACGAGACTGATAAAATACATAAATGAAAATGCAACCATGAGCGTGACAATAGGTGAAGACACGAAGATAGAAAGCTTCAAAATTGGAAAAGGTGTGCGACAAGGTGATACTATCTCACCAAAGCTCTTTACACTTGGGAAACATTTTGAAAAACATAAATTGGGAAAATAAAGGAGTAAAGATAAACGGCACCTATCTGAGCCACCTAAGGTTTGCAGACGATATAGTGATTGTTAGCAGTAATACAAGAGAATTGGAATCTATGACTAGAGAATTGCAAGAAGCATGGAAAGAAACAGGTTTGGAAATGAACACACAAAAAAACAAAAAATTTTACCACATCCAAACACAAAGACACAATAAACAATTGGGAAATAGAAACAGTTGATGAATATTTGTACTCTGGTCATAAGATAAAGCTGGAAAACGAAAACCAAACAGCAGAATTACCAAGAAGGATAGGGCTGGGCAGCATTTGGTAAATTGAAACACTTGTTTGAAAATAAAGAAATCCCAATATGCCTGAAAAGAAAAATTTTCGATACATGTATTCTACCGATGTTGACATATAGACTAGATACAGTAACACTTACATAAAAAAGCATACAAAAATTAAAATGTACACAGCGGGCCATGAAAAGGCAGATGATCGGCGTAAGCCCTCGAGATAAAATCAGAAATGAAAAAATAAGACGCCGAACAAAAGTTGCCGTTATTATGGACCGTATTGCGAAACTAAAATGGCAGTGGGCTGGACATATGGCTCGACAGGAGGATACTAGGTGCGCACCCAGAATCCTACAGTGGAGGCCCTGGACAAAAAATAGAAGCGTCGGAAGACCTCCCAAAAGGTGGTCTGATGACATAGTCCAGCAAGCAGGAAGAACCTGGATGCGAAGTGGGAGAAACAGAGATGAATGGAAGAAAATGGAAGAGGCCTACATCCAGCAGTGGAGTGAAAAAGGCTAAGGAAAAGAAGAAGAAGATACTAGCGTACCTGTAGCACGACTACGCGTGCAATTTAGCCTGGCGGTAGACCTCACTGATGATTATGTAACGAATGTGAATTTTTCAAGATAACCCGAAAAATAAATAAACTCGATAAACCGATAACTTCCCTGCCAAGATAGGCTGAACTACTAGAGCTTTTTTTTATTTTTTTATTTATATAACATGAATAAATATTAATCAAAACGTGATTTGGTTTTTAGTGCATTATTGAATGTTCATCGCAATGCCACACGCATATACGGAGGAACGTAAAGCTAATTCTGACATAAAAATATTAATTTTCAATAAATACTAACGTGAAAAATATTTTGGTCAAAAATGGGCTTCATAACCTGTTGTAGCTTTTAAAAAAAAAAAAAATTATATATATATATATATATATATAGATTATATATATACTTTTAGGTCCTTACTTATGAAATTGGACGTTTTGCCGTACTGGCAAATTTGATCTCAAATATCTTCTCTTTGGTTAGAATTCCAAATCCAAATTTATACAGCTATTTACTCATGTATTTGTGTTTTGAAAATTATAATTCATTTGTTTTTTCCTCAATTGTTTTTTTCTTTGCGTCACTCAGTTTACAAAATGAAAAACTTGAAATATCGCGTTATTTACGAGTACGAGTTCCACCGTGGCACCAGTGCTGCAGAAACGGCTCGAAGGATTAATGATGTGTATGGCGACGGTGCCGCAAAAGAAAACACAGTGCGTTTTTGGTTCCAACGTTTTCGTTCTGGAAATTTCGACCTGCAGAACAAGCCCCGTGGACGGCCGGAGACCAAAGTTGATAATGAAGAATTGAAGGCTATTGTGGAAGCGGATCCATCGCAAACCACATCCGAGTTAGCTGCAGGCTGCGGTGTTAGTGATAAAACTGTTTTAATCCACTTGAAGCAAATTGGTAAGGTGAAAAAGCTTGAAAGGTGGGTACCTCACGAATTGAGTGAAGCAAATCAACAAACGCGCGTTGACTGCTGCGTTGCATTACTCAACCGGCACAATAATGAAGGGATTTTAAATCGAATCATTACCTGTGATGAAAAGTGGATCCTGTACGATAATCGGAAGCGCTCATCGCAATGGCTGAACCCTGCCGAACCAGCCAAACCATGCCCCAAGCGAAA
Organism: Agrypnia vestita; assembly: GCA_016648135.1. NCBI lineage: Eukaryota > Metazoa > Arthropoda > Insecta > Trichoptera > Phryganeidae > Agrypnia > Agrypnia vestita. The sequence continues at coordinate 27,209 of JADDOH010004330.1, forward strand.
ATTGACTCCAAAAAAGTTACTTGTGAGCGTTTGGTGGACTAGTGCTGGTGTCGTTCACTACAGCTTTCTTAAATCTGGCCAGACGATTACGGCAGATGTCTATTGTCAGCAACTGCAAACCATGATGGAAAAGCTAGCTGCTAAACAACCGAGGCTGGTTAATCGCTCTAGGCCACTGCTGCTTCATGATAACGCTAGACCACACACTGCACAACAGACGGCTACCAAATTAGAGGAGCTTCAATTGGAATGTCTAAGACATCCACCGTACTCTCCGGACCTTGCCCCAACAGATTACCATTTTTTTCGAAATTTGGATAACTTCTTGCAAAGGAAAAAATTCAACTCCGATGGGGCAGTCCAAACCGCCTTCAAAGATTTTATTGATTCCCGTCCGAATGGTTTTTTTAGTAAAGGGATCGATGAACTACCTATGAGATGGCAAAAGTGCATAGATAGCAATGGTACATACTTTGATTAAATAAATATATTATAATAAAAAAAAAATCGGCTTTATGTTCTCCCATACTAAACGCCAATTTCATATGTAAGGACCTAATATATATATATATATATATATATACTATATATATTATATTATATGTACTATATGTATCTAGTGTGATGCCCATCAACATGTGATGCCCATCAACATTGCTGCATATAACATTTTTCTTATTATTTCATTTAAATAACATTGTACAAAAGGGAATAAATTACAAATCATATATTTGCATAATAGAATGAGAATATTAACGCTTACCCATTCATACAATATAAGTAGAGAATTTAATTTTCGTGTTTAAATGTGCGAGAAACTCAATATTGTGTATACTTGGGGTTTTTTCACAATATAATTTTTTAATTTTTATTTGGCGATATCTAGTTTGGCGGCCCCCGTAGTTCAGTAGGCATGGCACTGGCTTCTAATACCGGAGTTCCGGGTTTGATTCCTAGTGAGGTCACATAACATCTATGTGATTTTTAGAAGCCCGAGTGCTATTGTGAAGTATTTCACTACATTAATTGGACCTCTTGACTTGTAGTGTTAAAAAATATATTTAAAATATCTGAAAGAATATTAACACAATATAGCTATGACTTGACTAATATTAATAGTATATCACACAGTCAAACAGGTACTCCACATCTCTTCGATAACCTAGAGCAGTGGTCGGCAAACTTATTAGCCAAAGAGCCAAATATGTACATTACAACTATTAAAAAAAATATTTAGAGCCGAATCTGATTATTGATTTAGTAAACCTTTATTATAATTTTAGCAATTTATTAAAATACGGATACACTGAATACAACTTGATTTTATACTTAATAGAGATTTTATTCATTGATAAAAAATAATATATAATTAAGGAATCCATAAATTGAAATCATGGCAATGACTGACAGGCACAAGTGAACATCTCCTTGGAAAGTTTGAGTAAGTCAATTTACAGCACATTATTATTCTTAATTTTAGGCACGATTCCAGGTTCTCAACAATACTTCTCAGTTTACTCTTGATAATGTTCATGCTTAAAAAGATTATTCGCATGAATATGTAGAACCAAAAAGGAAAAAAACAGCTAACACGAGTTTTTTCAGCTCATCATAGGAATCAGGAATACTATTAAATACAAGCGTTGAACATGATCATGTCTTCTTTCTCCAGATCTTTCAAAGCAGACCACTTGTTTTTACACAAATTTACAGCTTCTTATTTCCTTATTTCTTAAATCCAGCAATTATATTTCAAAGTTACCAATGTCAATGCAAAAAGGAGAACATTACTAATCTGTTATCGTAGCATTAGGAGGGTTTTTGATGAATGCTAAGATCGCTCTGCTGTTGAATTCCTGAAACCTGTTGAGAAATGCTTCTTTCGTATTTAAAATGGCGGTTTTGAAATAGTGTTTGTCAATTAAGGAATTATTTTATTGGCGATGCTCTAGCAAACTCGGAAAGTGCAACAACGTTTCCCTTTCAAAATCTTGAGCAAAGAGGGATAATTTGATTTCAAATTAAATGACTTCTAATATCGAAAAAATTGTTTTTCCTTTCCCTTCCCGACCGACACCCTCGAGGCGCACTTACGGGGCCAAAGAGCCGCAATTTGCCGACCTCTAATCTAGAGGAATTACTTTAATTACTTTAGTACAAAATAGTCTTTGTTTTAAGTATTTGAAAATATTTCACGTTAAAATATGTTTTAACGTTTAACAATATTTTTTTTAAATTATAAGTGATTTTACGAGTGTCGCCGCTTCAAAGATTTCAAATCTCTTTAAATGCGATTATCTCACAACTTGTTTTTATGACTTAATGCCTTCTGCCAGTATACCCTAAATATATTATATAATTTTTCATTATACTGAACATTGCACTCGAAAGCGTAAAAAAGCACAAAAACCTTTTGCCTTCATCTGAACTCGTGATCTCATTTTACACAATATTTTCGCTTGACGGTTTAGCCTGTTTTTGGAGCCCCAATATACACTTCTGCGTCTTTGAAATTCTAATGTGTCGAAATCGACACACTCCAATATACACTCTACCATATATTATATACGCCACAGAGCGATCTAATCATCTTAAATTCTTCGCTCTGCGGTACGCGCCATGTCACCCTTTGGGGCGCTTTAAAGTAATTCGATTCGACTTTTTGTAAATATTTCTTATATACCCGGAAAGAACTCTATTCGATGAAAATAAATAATAATTTTATACAAATATTTATTGAAAGAAACATGATAGAATATTCATATCGTGCTTTCTTCCTGACTTCACTGAGTTTCACCACCCTGCTTTAGCTAGCGTATAACTCTAAGCAGATATAGTGATTATTGGAATCACATCTATTACATAAAACGCCTACGAAATTTTTTTAAATTTAACCTCGTTTGGCGAATTTAGGATAATTTTTTTATTATAACTGAAGTTGCGCACATGCAACGTGCGCATTTTAGCGGGAATGCTTGTAGCGGAAAGCAGCATGTAGCGGGAATGCGAGACCACGAAATTCGCTCGCGCATCCATTTGCCAAACTGTCAAAAATGTATTCACTTGAAATTAGTGAAGTAGTATGTATTGCTGGAACACTAATTAATGACCTTGAATCAAATATTATTCGTGAAGGTGCTCAATTAAAAAAGTTAACAAATGATTGGTTATTGAATAGATAATTAGAACTGTTTATTAAATTACGATTTTAAGTTTATATTAGATTTTCACTTTATTGTCAATGTTTTTGAAAAAACTTATATGATAAATAAATATTCAGATATTCGTTTTCAAAAAAAAAAAGCATTCATTCATTCATTTATTTGCTTTGTATCAAATCGAATTAATTTTTTACATTCGATATAACTTATTTTCATGATACTCCGACGTTTTACTGAAGATAGTTCAGAAGTATTGGAAAAAAATTGAAAATTTGTTGACGATTATCTATCTCTTTATTGTAGACATTTCACCCAAAGCTTAAAGAATATTTTCTATTAAAAATTATATGAAGAAAACTCACGCGAATTTTTTTCCACTAGTTACGAGACACACTTGTTATATTGAATATATTTTTATAATTTGTTTTCTCTGTAAACTCAAAAATATAAGCTTCGAAAAAGATTTATGAGACCTACATACATATAATTTAAAATCGCTTACTAAAAGGATTAAGTAAGAAAGAAAATGTGCTTTTTGATACAGTTGCATACCTGGCCAACTCTAATTCATAATATTTGATGGTTCATTTTTTTTAACATAATTCATTTTGTATTGTCAGTCTTAATTTTTTTTCAGATTTGAGACCGTGGAAGAAACTTCTCATCTTCATGATGGACGAGGAATACGCCACTATTCTGCTGAATAACCTGACGGAGCTGACCTCTAACGTCACATCGTTTTTCGCCAGAGAGATGCCGACGGAGAGACCTTTAGATGTATCTCCAGATATTTCTATGGAATACGATGACAACGAGTACACGCCTTACTCCGAGAGAGTGGAGACGTATATAGTTCCAGTGCTGTTCGCGTTCATATTTGTGGTGGGCGTATTGGGAAATGGAACACTGGTGGTGGTGTTTCTGCGGCACAGAGGGATGAGAAATGTTCCCAACACGTGAGTATTTATCTTTAATATATATAATATGATACGAGTAGGTGTTTTACATTTGGTACACAAGTGTTTTACATGGTTTTAGATGTGGAGATTATTATTCATTTTGTGTATATCAACTATTTGAACAGTTTGTAGCGGTACCTAGCCGTGTATCCGACAACGTATAGGTACCTGTCTCTGATAGCGAGGACCTATTTTTACTTCCTTTCTTTTAACTCGTGGCGTCTGCTTGCTTGCCGGCTTGCCGTCGAAAAAACTTTGGATCGATTTTTAACCCTTTTCCCGTGATCCAAACGAGATGAAACATAGCAAGTAGACTCGTGGCGACGATCAAGAAGATCTATCAAATTTTCGTTAAAAAAATTAATAATTATAATATAATTTCAGACTTTTAGAAATTTTATTGGTTTTTTCAAATTGGAATCATTAGAAAAGTTTGATTATTAGCAACGGCGGCCCGATAACGTCACGGAATATTTTCTAAATTTTAATTACTCCGTCAGTATACATAATAAGTACTTCCCTACGAATGTCGAAAATCTAAATTGACTGACAAATGTTTTTAGAATTTAATCTTCAAAGCATGAAGTATTTTATCAAAGCTCAAAATATCTGACATTTTATTAATATATTAAATTACTGTGAGTTTAGTGTTATGTTGTATGTTTTAATTCGTCTTTAATTGTTGTTTTATTTTACAAAGAAAGGGATCATAATAAAAACTTGGTTTTTATGGGTTACTTTTTATTATTTTAACTCAAACAAATCGCGCGGGAATGAACAAAGGGTTCGGCTATGGATACGGCGACACCACACCAGTCGGGCCTCTGCCGTAACATCGGGCAGGTCTGTACTGCGTGGTCATATCATCTTTTCCTTTGTTCATTCATCATTTACTTGTACATCTTTACTTGCTCTAAATAAACAACACAAACAACAGATCGCTCTTTCATTCCAACGACCGCCAATCTTCCCTAAAAGTTAATTATTTTTAATCAGCAATTATTTAATTAGCATTCCGACCAATACCGCTATAAGTCACCTATAAATCAAGTCATAAATAATTTTGTAAATTTGAAAGTAATCTGTTTATGTTTCATGACAATATCGTACATTTATAAAAGATTATTTTGCTTAATTAGGTCTATCCTCGCTAAATCCATCCTACACACCCTACATACGAAGAAATTAACCATAACACATTTATAACTGACACACCATTCAAGTGGGCTATGAATATTGCATTTTTAAATTGCCATGTTCGTACATTCTGATTATACATTATTATCTTACTTCTCTGTCACTGTGGTGTATTTCATTGATATATGATTCTGTAAATTATTCGTTGTAATCTGAGATGATAAATAAATAAATATAATATCAATTTACATTTACATATCCATTGTTTAATACGTGGTAATGGATTATGTAGACACAGGGTATTTTTTAGAGGTATACAATTTTAAAATGAAATAAAAAACATAAAATTCGTTGTAATGGTCATTTTTGGAAATATAATTTTCTGACATTATATACAACTTTACAAACATTAGTGTATAAGGTCAGTGTACGCCGGTCAAGTGGTGACTGTTTGCAATTCTTTGTTAATTTCTATTGAAAGAAATAGATAGCAGTAATGACTTATTGAAATATGCCAGTATCCAGTGGTGACTGTTTGCAATTCTTTGTTAATTTCTATTGAAAGAAATAGATAGCAGTAATGACTTATTGAAATATGCCAGTATCCAGGACTGGAGCTCCACCCACTATTTGGGTCTCTTTCTCAATTCTATTAATTTTATTCGAGGGAAAAATTTACTTACCTGTAATCCGGTTAGAAACGAAACATACACATCACGTAAAATCCTGCTTGCGATACGGTATTGCAAGTCGGAGCTAACAAAACCAATGAATCAGCCTTGTAGCTAATAAGACTGACTTTATAACTAATTTTATTACCCTAGAATAAGGCAGCACTGTTGATAAAGTGTTGACGCCTAGTTAGTTGTGAACTTTTTTACATATCAGGTCAAATGTTTAGAGGGTTTTCTAATAGAATTTTGTTTTTTTTACCCTTCTAATTCGTATAATGATATAAAACAAACAAACTCAGAAGTTTGTGGTTTCTTCAACTAGCATGCTCCAACTCAAAATGTTTTTTTTTTAATATAGTTTGTACTACTTTTTGTATTATATTACAGATGTTCGAGTCTCTTCTCAATACTTTGCGTTCTCTAATAAATATGGTCTTAACTAACCAAATACTGAATTGGTCACCTGATAATTGAATAATCGTTAATACAAAAAAAACGAAATATACATATATTTACATTAATACATTCCGCCTATACAAAAGACAAGGACAAAGATTTGATTTTAATAGGGCATTCGTTTTATTGTTTACATAATAACTACAAAGATTGCAACTTCAAACACTTAGAAAAAGTAGATAGATATGTATATTATATTGGGACTAAAAATGGATAAAAACTTTAACTGGACACATCACATAGAAGATATAATACAAATATTGTATTCCAAGACACACGCTATTGTTTATATTATAGTTTGGTAGACTCAATTGTAAACTATGGCTTAAACAGCTACGGATCGACGTTCCAATCATATTTAGACAAAGTAAAATAACTACAACAAAAAACTATAGCACGTAAAAAATAAAACGAAGAATGTAAGAACCAATAGAAAAACCTATTCAAAATTTGTAAAATCTTACCGATTCATAAACAACTTTATTATAAGCTGATACTGGAAGAACACGAGAATGAGAGATTTAAAACTCTAGTACAACATGAATACACGACAAGAAACGAATAAGAAACTATTATGGAAATTAAAAAAACAGACAATAATTACGGAAACAGAACCAAACAGTGCGTTATATCAAAACTATTCAGCAAAATACCGGATACAATAAAAAATGTGACGGGATTAAAAAATATAGGAAAACCCTAAAGAGATACTACAGTGAATTGTGAATTGAACACTAAGAAGTATAAAAAATTTCTAATTTGTAGTTTTATATTATATTATTAAAGAACAACTAATTAAGGAAATGTACTTATACTGTAATCAAATCCTTACGTTCAAACTGTAAATACAGATTTGCAAGAGGTAAAAAAAATGGCAACTGTTTTTATATAATGTAGAATATTATAAAGAATAACGTGTAATATAAAATTGGTGGTATGTCCAGTGTTGCTTTGTGCGACTGACAATATTAATATTCCTCAAACTTAGTACCTGCCGTCAGCAGAAGTTGTCTAAGTCTCCGGGCAGTGTTATTTTCCCTCTGCAAAATAAATTTCCCTATCCACTGTTTGAATGTGCTCGTGCATATCATCCGGTCGCCATATCATTTTTAATTAGATAAATTACGAAGCATCGTCTGTATTGGAATAAGGTTTAAAATTGCATTTAACATAAGTGTCCCAGACATTTTCAACATGGGTAGATAATGAAGTTGACACTCGCTCCGTTTATTGTCTGCAATGAAGTATTTCCTCCCCCGCCACGTTAAATTTATTTTATATTTTGCGTTTTATCATTGTAAAGGCAAACACTTGGTCATTAAATACATTATTTTTCTAAAGATAATCATAATTTTAATTATTTCATAAATTATTAATTTATTTTTTTATTTTAAAATGTCCTCCACCATAAAATTAAAAAGATTGATACATAACAACTTTTACCTTTTCTTTCATTTCGTGTACCTATTGTACCTACTTAGCACTAAACATATTAATTTACAATTTTTTTATTTTTTTTTAAAATAGAGATGCGAACACGGAATACGTGTCACATCAATATTCTTACTATTTTCAAACTAAGCTAACGCTTGTGCTATGAAAATAGGACTAACTTGCTAGTCTGGAATGAGGTTCGAACCCGCAATCTTTGGATCACGAGGCGAGTGTCCTAACCGCAGGACCAACAACTTTACATTGTATATTTGAGGAGAAAAATGAGAACAAAAATTATAAATATAATTAAATAAAGTAAAGTATAATCCCGATTATCCGGGGACGCATTAATCGGGGGAAAAAATTATTTACAAGATGTAAAATTATTTTTTTCATTAACTCGATAATATCACTTAAATAAAATATAATTGTGAATATCCGGAATATTCATTTTGATACAACACTATTGTGAAGCAAAATCTTTCTGTGATAAAAGTCTTACTATTTTTGACGACTTTGTCTCGTTTTCTTTATTTTTGAGCCATCTTATATTATCTCATTTTTGAGAAACACTATGAAATAACCTGTAATATTTATTTTTAGTAAAAAGCTTTCATAGTGTACATGAGTAGTTCACATACTGTGGACAAAATTGTACAAAAAATTGGGGACAGTAATTTTAAATTATCAAACAATAACTCTACCGCACTGCACATCGGCTACTAATGGCTCACCGCCCATCCAAGTGATTAGTAAATAAATGTTCACAATACCAGTACACTGAAATAACGTGCGTTTTACGTTTAGTCATACTCACAATAACTCAATTCAATCCTGAAACCATTTCTGAAGAAAGAAAGTACCTACAATTTTTAATAATTTCCTAAGAAAGATAAATTCCTAATAATGGTTGTTTGGTAAATACTTATGTTAAATGTGTAACTCGTGAAATAAAAACTATATTAAAGCCTCGCTTTGAAGTCACTAACCATCTCAACCATCAGTCATCTGAAACCATGTCTACACGTCATTAAATGTTTCGTACTGTTTGAAAAAATAAATTACCTGATAATGGCTGTTCACTATATGGCTGCGTTTAAGTGTCATTCCTGAAGCAAAAAATAGATTAAAGCCTCATTTTGAAGCCATCAGCGTCGAAGCGAGGCCTCCTAGCAAGACAAATTATCGGACCTTGTAAGTGGTTTCTCGCCAAGCGGTCCTAATGACGGGGGTGTCACCCGCAAGGGAGCGCCACTTCATCACCGGATGCTGGACTGGGATTTCTTTCCTAACCCTGGGCTAAGGGATGACCCCTGACAATAAGGGCGTTAATGCCTGCAATAGAAGTTTTTTTTCACAACAATTTATTAAAACAAAAAATTTACGCAATAGAAATAAAATAGAATACTCAGAAATATAAACAGTTGAAATACAAAAGAACACACAGAAATACAAACAGTTGAAATATCAACGAACACACAGAATATAGAATAAAATTGGTTTAGGCCCTCAGATCCTTAGCTCAGTCACCATACAATATTATGGTGAGATTTCTGGTGATCCCAGTTTACAGATTCGGCTAAGACTCTTGCCAGAAAAAGCTCGACAGCAAGAGCGATGGCGAAGAGATGTCTCGAAGTTAAGCACTCGAGCTTCCGTATGCTTGGCATGGTAGGGCCCGGCAGAAGAATACTCGACTGCGGCGATATCATATTCTAGGTTCGCCAGAAATACCTCCTGGACACTTCCTAGTGAGGCAAAGACTGTTGGAGCCCTCCGAAGTGTGACCTGCCTGGGAGAATCAGCGCACGTATATTATACTCTTTCAGTGGCGTCACTTCGTCGTCTTTATGCTGGGATTACCTAAAGTTGTAATCCCAGCATAGTTTCAGCAAGTTACGGACGTTACGGGCATACAGATAACGAAATTATTACATTTAGATATTTTTGAAATATGTTTAAATTTAGCACTTTATCATATTTTGGTAACTTTTACATTTTACTTATTTCCAGATTATCTAATTCAAAATCAATATTTTTTAATTCACTTATGCAGATAAACCGAATTAGTTATACCTATATAAAAAAGTTTGCATATTTATAAGATTATTTAAAAAAGTTCTAAAATTACGAATATTTATTCGATATTATATTTAAGATGTTTCGTAATTGACAATTTATTAAACATGTATAATGTTATTTGACTCTTGTACTAAAATATCGACAAATATACTTGTTTCTATATTTTTATTTGCAAAAAAAAACTAGGTATAATTTTTACAACTATTTCACAACAATCATCAGAATCGTTAAATTGATCAACTTTAATTTATGAAAACTTTTCCAATATAATTATTTATATAAAATGAAGGTCTTACGATTGGTGATTTCTTACATTTTTAATTTGATTCAAAATGAATAATAATAAAGGTTTCTCTTAAAATATTTTAAGAAAAGTATTTTTCTGACAGTACCCTAAAATTTTTTTTATTATTTAGGTTCATACTACATACTTGGAAACTTGCCACGTGACTATTTTTGAACATAAATAAGTAAATGTCTGGTCTCTTGGGACGAAAATTGAGCCCTGACTTAATGACTCCTCAGAGTACATGCATATGTATATTAGATTTATTCGATTACTGTCCCATTTTGATTGTGTCCCTGAAATGACGAAACATTTTTGAAGCAAAAATTAAAATATTGTTTATATGTACTTTTTTCTACATATTTTATCGAATCGAAGAAGAAAGCAATTTGACCATTATACGTAGGTAAGGTTCTGGTTAACAATGAATACTCCATCATTTTTATTACCCGAGGTATTGAATAATATTTTCCTCCTATAAATTATACGAAAATTCACGCCAACCATTTTTGGTCGTATACTTACCGTCAAAAGTATACCTTAGGAGCATTATCGCATAAATATGCAGAGAATATAAATCTCAAGATTCTACCACTGCGTTACAATAAATAATATTTTGGCACGTATTTGTGTTTGAATTGAGTAGCTTGTTGGTCTTGTGGTTAGGACACTGGCCTCGTGATCCAAAGGTTGCGGGTTCGATCCTCACTCCAGACTAGCAAGTTAGTCCTATTTTCATAGTACAAGCGCTTAGCTTAGTTTGAAAATAGTAAGAATATTGATGTGACACGTATTTCCGTGTTCACATCTCTATTTTTTTTTAAAAAAAAAAAAAAAAAGTATTCATTTTTATAATTTATATATTTTTTTATATTTTTTATAATTTATATATTGTAAGGCATATACAGTGGGCAATATCAATATCTATAATCATAGTTATACATAATAATAACAGGTCCATAATAATAGGTAAGTCTAAAAATGAACCATCCCCCTTAGCAAAAGTGCCACGACACCAGAAATCATTAAGTGCACCATAATGTCATAGAAAAAAACACCGATCTTAGTTGTCTTGAAGTTACTTAAGCTGAATGCCTTCAGCTCGTATTAATCAATTTATCATATCCTAACTAATTATATGTAAAATAGGAAAAGCTATCGGCCAGGCTAGGTTTCCGGTTTTTGTCATCAAGGTGGGCATTTGTTAACAGTTAATCACCAACCAAACAAATGAATATTTTATTAAAACAGTTCGATCCGTTTTAACGAGGAATAAACTAATTATATTCAGCATTTTATAGCAATCGATTTAAAATTGGGTTCACTACTATACACTAAAAATAAAAAACAAATCAAAAAATGAAAAAATAGCTGTTCTGTACCACCGAGAAGACCATGTCCATTTTGTCATCCATTTTAGATGCAGGGAATGGTTATGTTATCTACTTTAGAATGCAAATATGTGGCTCATTGACTTAGTAGCTCAGTGATGATTTTCCAAAGAAAGATAAAATATTACTAGCACCGTGTGATAAAATATACGATTGCTTACCCTTATCAACTGAATAAAAAAAATATCATTTTTATGAGAAAGAAAAGAAACATTTTTAAAAAGAATAATTCAGGTCGTCAAATTTTATGTACAGATTTCTGCCCACTTAATTATAGGATAAGTTCGTACTCTTCCACTGAATGCCATCTGTTACGGAACGTCAAATATTAATAATAATATTTCGAGGGTAGAAATGGCTATATCAGATGGGATAATGACATTGAAATACCGCGGGCAAAGTGTTTTGAACATTAGGACCATTTTAATAAATTATTTTCGAAAAGAAAACCTCTAAATTTTACTGTCTACACTATTTTTCTATATCTAGATCGTTATCTTAGTTTGTTCAATAATAATGCTCATAATGTTATCATTATCATTAGCCTGCTATCCGCTGCTGGAGAAAGGCCTCCCCACGTATCTCCCTGTCATTGTTATTTGCTGCGAGATATTTCGTCAGTACTGCGGATCCAGTGGTCTCTTTGCCTTTTGATTCCTTTCTGGTACCATTTATCGAATGCTTTCGTCTAGCGTTTGTCCATCCCACGAGAGGTGTGACCCGCCCGTTGCCATTTATTTTCATGGCGTTTTTTATTATGTATGTACTTCTGTTATCTGTTTTCTTATCCACACATGTGTTTTTCTGTCTTGGTATGATGCCAAAATCCATCTGCCCATGTCTCTATGCGTTCCACAAAGTGTCGAAGTATATAAGTGTTATTTTGAAATATGAGCCTCACGCACGAATTTTTTATCCTAGGTAGATATAATAATACTGGTTAATCTATTCAGTCATCCACACAAAATTTTTACATCAAGGGCACTTTACATAATCACCGTTAGCAATTTAAAATATTAAAATTAATATTTTAAATTTCAAATTGCAGGCCTATTTAATCAGTTTTTTTAAATAAGGTAATTTAAAAAAATAAGGTTTCTGATGCTTATTTTTTTTATAGGAGAGTAGAAAAATACATCATTTTGGACCTGCCTGTTAATGGTCATTCACCAAACTTTCTAAAATGAGCTGATCAGTTATTTCAAGTTGATCAAGCTGATCAGTTAAGACATCGTGCGGCTGAAGTAGACATTTTTTTTTTAAATAGAGATACGAACACGGATATAACATATAAATATAATATATAAAAAATATAAGAACACGGAACAAGGAATACGTGTCACATCAATATTTTTACTATTTTCAAACTAAGCTATTCGCTTGTGCTATGAAAATAGGACTTGCTATTCTGGATTGAGGTTGGAACCCGCCACCTTGGGATCAGTGACTAACCACAAGACCAACAAGCTAATCTAAAATTATCTCAGATTCAGCCATTCGAGTTATCCGAGATGCAACGATCTTGAAGAGGGGTCATGTGTGGCCTTGTACATCAAGGAACACAATTTATATTCCACTCGTTCAGAGAAACAGAGGCAAAGTATTCTTATAAGTGACTGACATTTGATTCGGCGACATTTTGCCATCCAGATTGTCTTTATTTTAATGCTAAACCAGTTTGCCGCTGACAAAGCAGAAGTATTCATTCGACGCGGCGAGGAAACTGCACAAACCACTTTGCAGTCCCTGGGATGCAATTTAGGAACCATATTTTATTTGAAAGAAAATATCAAAAGACAAAACAAAATCACAAAATAAAATCACAACGTATAACAAAACAATGTAATATAACCAAATGCAGAGAAATACAAAAAAATGAAAATAATCAACCATAAATATCATCAAAACAAAATATCAATGATACATACATAGGTATATATCACGAAAAATCAAAAGTATAAAAAAATGTTTGCACAAGTGATAATAATAATTTCGTTTCTCTCTGTCCGTTACTTCCCGTACCGTTCTTATTAAAAAACTTTTTTTTTTATTATTAAAAATATCATTTTTCCTTTTCCTTGTTTTGGTTTTTTTTATTTTTTTATTTTTTCTTCTTGTTTTTTTTCTTTTTTAAAATAAATGTATACTCTTTAGGAACCTATAAACAAAAGAAAGTCATTTTGGCTGGTTACAGGTTCTCAAAATAACTGGATTATTGCTTAGCAAGACAAATATTTTCTCACTATCAATTCGTAGCCACACTCTTCAGCGAAGTGATATTTTAGTGAGCACATAATTGTTTACACAAAGAAACAATATTGAGCACATAAAATAACATTCCGCCAAGTGTCCTCGAAAATTCCTTATTTTTGTTACGCTGCGACGCAAAAATACTTAGTCCATAGTCATTTAAAGCGTCCGCCCGCCTGTGAAACAGTCAGAATACCAGCTGTAATTCTGTATCGTATAATTGTGTCAATAATCATGCGTAAACAATCATATCCTCTCAAATAATCGTATTGGTCTTTTGTAATTTGTTTGTGACCTCTCTGTGTACATAAATTCAAAATGATTAAATTGTTAATTGTTGTTGATATATTAATAAATTCATTTGCTTTAATACAGGTCGAATAAAATGATAAAAACCTTTCAAAAATTTAAAATGTACATATATATTTCTTACAAAGTTTTTATAATTTTATTTATTAAAGCAAATTAATTTATAATATTCCATAGAAGTTACGTTATAGATTGCCTTAGATAATATTAGTTAGAAATTATATTTTTTAATATTTTTCACAAATATTTTCGACTCATTTTCTTAAAATATATTCCTGGTTCTCGAATTTTTTTGAAGGTTCTGGAAAGACAAAGCTCAAGAAGGTTCTAAAGGTTCCAAACTAAGTGGCGGAGTGTGTCGGTGTGCCTAGAAGGTTCCAGAACGTTCATTAAGATTCTGGATGGAGAAAGCTTAAGAAGGTTCTATAATGTTCCAAACGAGTTTATCGGTGAGTCTAGAAGTTTCCAGAAGATTAAGAGAAGATTCCAGAATGCTCTAAAAAGTTCTGGATGAGAAAGTTTCAGAATGTTCTATAAGGTCCAAACTGATTTGCGTAATGTGTCGACGAGTTCAAATTGTTCCGGAAAGTTCTAAAGGGTTCGAGAATTCTCTAGAAAGTTCTACAAGCTATCAGAAAGATCTATAAGGTTTCAAACTGAGTGGGGGAGTTCGTCGGTGGGTCTAGAGGTTCCAGAAAAAATTATAATGCTCTAAAAGGTTCTGAGAAGGAAAAATTTTAGAAGATTCCAAAGAGTTCTATAAGATTTCGGAATGCTCTAGAAAGTTTTGGAAGATTCTTTTTAGAGTGTTATGATTGTGCGCTTAAATATCTATTGATATTTTGGCAATGCGAAAACAGTCCAGCAAGGCAGGTGCTGAAACCAGCAAAAAAGAGACGTCAACACAATTCTATGCTTACCGAATTATAGCCCCGAGCGAAGCCGGGCCAATCAGCTAGTAAATATATATATAAAGGTACTACACACATATAAAAGCATGGCTAAGCTTAGACGCGAACCATTAATCGACGCCTCCTCCGTGATTTTTCTCGGGTTGCGCGGCTAGTTATAATTATCGTTTTAAGTTTTCCTAATGATGTATTCTTTAAAAAGTAAACATTCTGTAATGTTTTCTTGCACATAAACTGCAAATGCGGTTATGGGATATTTTTTTATTGTTTATAAAAAAAATGTAGACATGTACATATTTTATATAAATAAAAAAGTAACCCATAAAAACCAAGTTTTTACTATTCTCCCTTTCTTTGTAAAATATAACAATAATTAAAGACGAATTAAAACATATAACATAACACTAAACTTACAGAAATTCAATATATTTCTAAAATGTCAGATGTTTTGAGATGTCAAGATTTTGATAGATTCAATTATCATCAATATCGTACTTTATGAATTTCCACCGTCAAATGATTTAGTCAGAATCAGATTTGAGTAATGTAGAATTCTTCAAAACTAAGCAGAAATCTAAAAGAAATAAATTATTATTTGATTTTTTCCCAAAAAAACCAATTTTGCTGTCATCTGTGAACCAATTGTTTTGTAAATTTTCGAAATTCGTAGTAAATAAATAATTAAATATAACTTTATTCCAGAATGTGGGGAGGTTCGTGCAATCCTACACATTCCATATAAAAGTAGATACATACATTAAAAATATTATATAAAACAAAAGAGAAATAGGAAATCATATAAAATAGAAGAGAAGTGTTATAAGTATTAAAAGTATAAAAAGAAATATATGGTAAAATATCCGCTTTAGCGAGCGATGGCAAGTCAGAGCTCGTCTTTGCCTGTCAATATCGTCATCGTCCATTAGATTATTTGTAATTATGTGTCCTAGGTATTTTGTTCTTTCGGTCACCTTCAGGACCACACCGTTCAGAGTAACTGGAGGAATACTTGTTATACCTAGTAGGAATAGTGTACCTATTATACTGACGGAGTAATTTAAATTTAGAAAATATTCCGCGACGTTATCGGGCCGCCGCGCCTGCGTCTTGTTGCTAATCAAACTTTTCTAATGTTCCAATTTGAAAAAACCAATAAAATTTATAAAAATCCGAAATTATACTATAATAATTAATTTTTTTAAACGAAAATTTGACAGATTGTCTTGATCATCGCCACGAGTTTGCTTGCCAAGTTTCAGCTCGATTGAATCACGGGAAAAGTGTGAAAAATCGATCACAAGTTTTTGTTGACGGCAAGCAAGCAGACGCCACGAGTTAATATAAAGGGAGTAAAAATGTAAATGTCCATTTTTACAAAATCGCTCTTTCTGAAAGTTCTTCATCGATTGCTTTGAAATTTTGGCATGACGTTGCATTAAAATACGAGGATGTTTATGTATACCCACTTTGTTTTTGTATATCTACTATTTATTTACATAAATATAAATGTAAATGTTCGATTGTCCAAAATCTTAAATCTGCCAAAGTTCTTCAACTATTGCTTTGAAATTTTGATACAACATAACGTTCCATCCGATTTCGCAAAAAATATTTGAAAAGCGCCGGTACCTACGTTTATACTGGTATGACAAAATAAAAAAATGCTTTCTTTGTAAATCAGCGCCATCTGTTAGACGCGAATGAAACTCAATCTGTTCTCTATAAAAATCTACACCGTTTGTTCGATTCAACTCAAATATTTTGTTTACTTATTCCTTAGGACCTGGCGGGTAGCCTATGCGACATTTCCCCCTCCTATTTTACCCCTTCCTCTCCCTGTGATGTATTTTCATACTGGCGGGTAACATAGGTGATACTCCTCCCCTCCCCCTTTACCCCTTCCCCACTCCCTGATATATTTTCAATGTAAATCTGTACCGTTTGACCGATCTGACCCAATTTTTTTTTCTTATTTTAAGACCTGGCGGAGATAACACGAGTGACATTTCCCTCTCCCCTCCCCCTGATATATTTTCAATGCAAATCTGTACCGTTTGACCGATCTGATCCAAATTTTGAATACTTCTTATTTAAGACCCGACGGATAACATGAGCGATATTTACCTCCTCCTTTACGCCACCTCCTCACCTGATATATTTTTCTGTACCAATCTACACCGTTTATTTATCCGTTTATTCTTTTAGACCCGTCGGGTAACTTTGTCGAAATTTCCACCCTCCCCCTTTAATCTCTCCTCTTTCCCTGATAAATTGTCAAAACAAATGTATACTTTTTAGCAAATAATGCATCAATATTCTTAAAGATCTGGCGGTAAACGTAGACTACGTTTCCCCTCCCTTAAAACCCCATTCATTGGAGCCTTGGAACTTTTTTTCCTCTCACAATCTTATTTTTAACTTAATCCTCAACCCCTGCGTTGCCGCGTACAAATAGCTAATACGTAATTATTTAAAACCGTTTTTCCTTGATAGTCCACGATTTTTATTTTTTACACGTTCCATCGTTGGTCTGATTATCCTCCTTTTCAGTATTTCAACCCATCTAGAATTTTTCCACCTAGAACTCCGTCCCTACTAATGCCCTAGCCGAGAGCAGGCCGAGACAACGTAAGTCTCACTCTACGCTGTGTATGCGTCCCTTATGCTATTTTCGTAAATAATTGAATTTTAACAAAAACAAAAACTTTAAAGTTTCCTTTCCGTCACGATAGTTTTGAATGTCGAACGTCACGTTGATCGACAGACTTAATAAGTAGGTATAATACGTTTACTTCTGATTATTGGGTTACACTCCCTATGAATGTATGTCTGTCTGTTCTTATTTTTCGGTCGAATTTAAATTTTTCATATTTTTTCTTTAGGACTCGACAGGCAACAACGCCAATGGTGACATTTTCCCCCTTTACACCGATCGACCGATTGGATTTAAAAATTGTAATTCTTTAAGATCTAGCGGGTAACACAGTCAACATTTTCCCCTCCCCCTTTTCCCAATCCCTTTCCCTAGATATATTCTGTGTTTCTGTACAAATTTACGCGTTTGAGAGATCTGACCCAAATATTGCATACTTACTCTTCAAGACCCGGTGGAGTAATATAGATAACATTTACCCCCTCTTCCTTTACCCCACCCTTACCCCTGATGTATTTTCTGTACAAATCTACACCGTTTGACCGATGTGATCCAAATTTTGCTCTAGGATCCGGCGGGTAACAAAGACAACTTTTCCGCCTTTCTTTTACCCCACCCCCTCCCTTGATATATTTTTTGTACAAATCTACACCGTTTACCGATCTGAAATTTTGCATACTTACTTCTGTAGTACCTGGCAGGTAAACGACATTTCTTCCTGGACATCCTATCCATCCCACCCTAAATTAAATGCAAACATTATTTTTATTGGAGACTTTGCAAAACAATGGAATCTTTGTTCTCATTTTTAACTTAATCCTTAAACCGTAAAACGCCGGGCACGAACAGCTAGTATATTAATAAAAGATAAAAGAAAGATAATGCAATGAAAACACAATCCAATACAATCCAGAAATGACCTGATTATCGGTGATTGCTGCCAAATTTTAATAATAATGTGGCACATGTACCAGTAATATAACAGTTACTGTCACCCAACAGGCAGTCTGTTTCCGTGGTGTAGTGGTTATCACATCCGCCTAACACGCGGAAGGCCCCCGGTTCGATCCCGGGCGGAAACATTTTTTTTTTCGAAAGAAAACAAAGGAATAAAGATCTCAAGAATTATTACTTTACTATTTAAAATTTCAAATAAATGCAAAGAACAGGGTAACAAAAAAAAAACTTTCTACTTAGTTACTAAAGTTTTTGTACGTTTTAGGAATTTTATAATCGAGTTGTAGCATCTTCTGAAATGTTGGCGATAACTCACTATCCCAGCGGACCTATTTGACGGAAAAATCCTCTGATTTGAATTTTTGTGCGCTCTGAACACCTGTTTCTGAGCAGAATTTCAATATAAAACTTTAAAATAAGTATGGCTCAAGCACAATGGCCCGTTTCTTATTTTAAGAACCTTTCACCACCCGCGACGTTCCTGCGAGACCAAATAAATGTTAATGACAAAATTGGGTCAGATTATAACTTTCTCAAGGGTAGTACATACCTGCTGGTGTCCCAATATTAACTTTTATAACTTTTGTAATAAATTATAAAAATAATATTAACTCCAATTCCGATCACTTTGTGTGTATCTACAGCTATCCACATGCACGTTTATATTTGAAAATTGTTAGTTGGATGTAAATTTTTGTATTTAGATTTTCATTTTCTCGCCCTCTACATTTTTACGTGTATGGAAAAGATATAGAACATGAAAGTGGGATGTTATTAATATATTTTTATAAATCCATTTTTGTCGAGCCTGGTTCTGTCTCGAATTAAATATTATAATTATTTAATATTTTGTCACGTGTCGTGGCTGCGGGAGGAATGAATGAAAACATGGGAAATGAATAAGCGATTTATTAATTATTTTAACGTACAAAGTCACTAAACACTATCAAATTTAATGTTATTTTTTACTCCCTTTATATTAACTCGTGGCGTCTGCTTGTCTTCTTGTTTGACGAAAAAACTTTGGATCCATTTTAAACCCCTTTCACGTGATCCAATCGAGCTGAAACTTTGCAAGCAGACTCGTGGCGACGATCAAGAAGATCTATCAAATTTTCGTTAAAATATTAATAAATTTTTGGATTTCTCAAATATTGAATGGTTTTTTCAACAACTTATTAAGTTGTATGAAAATATTTCAACGCGTCCGGTAGACGCGAAACCTGATTTAAGTATTATTTTGTACTTTTGGAATTTTTTATTACTCCATTTCGTAGCGTCGCCCGACCGAAGCCCAACGCGTAGGTTAAGCGAAAAAAAAGTTCAACTAGTAAATGAGAATGGGAGTATAATAAAAACTTGTTTTTTTTGGGTTACTTTTTTATTAATCTGTTTCGCAATTTATCACAATATACACTTTATTATGCTTCAACGCTTTATTCACTATTCACCAGAATATTCCACCCAGTTTTCCAACGTATTATTTATTCCCTTAAGTCCCTGTCATGGCCAACTAAATGGAAGTATAACACAAAAACTATGGCAGGCGTTATCCCTACAATGAAAGACCGTAGAAGACAATATTCTTTTTAAAAAGAAAATGAAATTTATCTTTACGTATTCCTACTTCTCTATTGGGAATACAATATATACCACCTCTGTCATAATTACCACATATAATACCTACATCGAATAGCTATCGATAGATCATTTCATGGTTATACGTTGGATGACTACCGATAGCTAAGCTTGATGCCTTGTTTAATTAATGAACAACTGAATACACTCATCTTCAAATATTCTAACGAGAATCTAAAAAGAATTACGAACTTCTGTCACTTGTCATAACGCTATCGAAAAATCCAGAACGACCTAGTGCCTACGTAGCCTACGGCTTTCGGGAGGCATCTGAAACATTCAAGAAAAATCTATAAAAACCTAGAAGCTTAAACACTAGAAAGACCCAAAGTACCATCATTTGTCAGATATAAATAAGACCGCGCGTGGGAGTGGTTGTTGTTGAGTTGCGCTGACAGCGAAAAAAGCGAAGTGGACCACAGGCCGCGAGGCCAGGGTGGCCAACCGAGCGATAACTCAAGCGAATAATCTAGCAAAGTTCTTACTTAAGTAGCGAAAGTAAACCAAGCGAATGATACGACCGAAACTGAAAGGAATGTTCTAGCGAATGTTCAACGAAGTGTATCACCTTGTACCTCAATTTCTTTCTGAACGTGTTCTCATCTGACTTATGACATTGTAACATTTTTATTTATTTACTTTAAATCATAACATAATATTGCTCCATAGTTTAGTAAAGGTCTACGACGTCAGGTGAGAAGAGATATTATAGTTCAATTAAATTGATGGTTATTATTATAAAATCTACCCACTTTAGAATAATGTTTTTACTAATGCAATCGTGGTAAAATTAACTAATAAACTCCTTTTTTCATCCAATTGCTACTTTTAAATAATATTCATTGTACATTGCTATAGTAAAATTTTTACTTTCTCTGTAGCCTTTGAAGATGATTTTGGCAAAAAAAATATATATATAACAGATGCTTTCTTTTCTCACAAGGAGACTTTGGAATTTTACCTCGTAGTAGTTTTAAATGTTAAATCATACTTTTACAACATTGTCTTATGCTAAATGCTATTGGGTTTCATAATATTTATCAGTCCACTTGATTTATTTATTTCTTTATCTTCAATGTGAACAATAAAAATTTTCTATTCCAAAAAAATTATTATATTTTCTTTCACAGTATAGCTTATGAATTTGATTTTTAGTACCTACATTTAAATAAGGGTATTTTTTAAAAAAAATTATGTAATATAATTTTTTACCTGTAAAACCTTTGAAATAAATCAACTAAATGACTTCAGTAGGAAACTAGCGCCATCTTTTGGTGAGGTCATTAACTAATTTCCCCTTTCAACTTAATTAATTTATGATAGATCATGTCATCAATCAATTGATTGATTAGTGACTTTGATAATTGATTCATGATTTGTCATCAAGCATATATCGGTGTGAAAAATCTGCTCGATCGGACATTGGGAAGCGGGTGAAATATCTATTATAAGATTCCATCCAGACAAACAGGTGAAGCTAATATAAGCGTGGTAAAAACTAAAATATTTTAGCAAATAATAAGATAAAAAAAAAATTTACATTAGTTATTCAATTCCTAACTATATATTTTTTTAATGTCTATTTTTAATTTTTAGTATAAGTTGTATCCTGATGAAGGGATCATTAGCCTCGAAACATTGCTAAAGAGTAGTGATGGTCAAATCATCATTTTAAGGGGTTACTCATGATACAGTTATTTCATTTTTGTATCTGATTGTATCGATGATTGATAACTGAGATATACTAATGGATGCCCGCCGAACTGGGAAAAATCAGTTACCAATCATCGACAAAATCTTATAAAAATCTCTAATAACGGAAGTGTGTTACCGATTAAAATACCATACAAAAAGTGGTTTTATATAAAATGATTTCTTTTTATTAAAGATAGCAAAAACCAACCTAGAAATTTATATTCTCTAATGAATGATGAGAATGAAGATAGATATAATATGCTATGCTGATGATGCGGTATTAATAGCCAACTCCGAAGACGATCTTCAAAAACTTCTGCACAAATTCCATATATCTTCACAAAGATTCAACATGAAAATCTCCGTAACCAAGACTAAGAGCATGGTGACATCGAAACTGCCAATACCATGCGAGCTTGCAATTGACGATAAAATAATAGAGCAAGTAACGAGCTTCAAGTACTTGGGTGTTGAGATATCCAGCAGTAACGACCTCTACGAAGAAGTAAGAGAGCAAGCAAACAAAGCCGCAACTATTGCTGGATGCTTGAGAAATGCTGTCTGGAGAAACGAACATATGCTCAAGGAGAGCAAAGTGAAGTACGGTATCGAGACAAGGGCTGACACTACCAGAACAAACAATCTCCTAAGAACAACTGAGATGAAGACTCTCCGACCCATGCGGGACTGACAATCCGAGACCGAGTGAGGAATTCCGAAAAACGAAGGACTTGTGACGTCGATGATATTGTCCGATGGGGAAGATCTAGAAGACGTTACTGGAGAGATCATGTGGAGAGAGCTTGTACTGAGAAAGTAGTGAGCGTAGCAGCGAACAAGCTGCCGTCTGGTACCAGACTCCCAGGGGGGCCGCATAAAAGATGGCGAGATAGCTGGACATCTGTATCCCAGGAACAGGCTCCGAGCAATGACAGGACGCAGTCCTAGATGAAGTAGAAGAAGAAGAAGAAGAAGAATGATGAATATTCATTATGAACACACAAAGTGTATAATATATTCTATGAATACACATAAAACTCATTCACGTATAATGTAAATGCATAAAAAAAACGTTTTGTCTTTTGAATATATAAAAGAGAAAATTATTTAATATAGATAACAAAGATATTTTAAAACTTTGTACTCACGTCAAATTTAAATTCAATAGGTATAATATATGTACTTGCTAGAAAAAACAACTGATATAAGAAAATATACATACAGCGGTACTGAGCAATGCAATATAAGTTCATTGTACGATATATATTTTCACTGCCTAAATTGGAAATATATGTATATTCACTATAAATATGCAATCACTGTAACATATACATTTACATACTGCTTTTCATGATATAATATATTTAAAAATAATGAGATAACACATAAAAGTATATCTGTGTTTCTGAGAATCATCAGATGGAACGAGAATGTAAATTGAGCACATATGCCATAAATAACTATCTGTTTGCCACTCCGGACGAAATATTTAGCCAGCCAGGTCGCCAGCCCGGCTAGCTCAGTCGGTAGAGCATGAGACTCTTAATCTCAGGGTCGTGGGTTCGAGCCCCACGTTGGGCGAATATAATTTTTTTTAACTCCTAGATAGATAATTTTAAAAAAATATTTTTATATCATATATATATATATATATCATATAAATATCATATATAAAAAAAAATTATATCATATATAAAAATATAAAAGTCTTTGAACTGTAGAGTGACAGCTGTGTTTATTCCTGATCTATTAGAAAACAATTGGAAATATCTCAAAAAAAAAGCTACAGTAAGCAAACAACAAGGAAGGATGGAAGGGTTTGGGAGGCCTATATCCAGCAATGGAGAGATGAAGGCTGATAAAGGAGACGAAGATATCTC
Source organism: Agrypnia vestita (assembly GCA_016648135.1). Lineage (NCBI taxonomy): Eukaryota > Metazoa > Arthropoda > Insecta > Trichoptera > Phryganeidae > Agrypnia > Agrypnia vestita. The sequence goes on from JADDOH010004330.1 coordinate 51,082, forward strand.
AAAAACAGATATTTATTAATTTCTCGTTTCAATTATTTTTTAATAAAAATCTAATTTGAGGATGGAACGCGTATCATAAAAATTAAACATTTAGAACGCATTTTTTTATATTTCCGTATGTATGATTGACTTTAAATATTCGACACTGAAAATCGTATGTAATCCTATCTCTGTAAAGTCGAAAATTGTGTGTAATTGATATGGCCCAGAAGAAATTAACACTGAGTGATTTATTAACTTTATGAATTTAACACTTAATATATTATATTAAGTATAATAATAATTTTATTCACTTAATATATTATATTAAGTATAATAATAATTTTATTCACTTTATATATTATATTAAGTATAATAATAATAAGGATAATATATTCAAAGTTTAAGAATTATATTTGAAGGTTAAGAAATTTAACAATGAATTTAACTGCATTCTTTCCGGAGGTCCTACAAGCGGGAGAATCGAGTCTGGTCATGGCCTGTAGTGATGTATTTGGTATTGATTGATAATGTCTTTATATATGGTTTTCAGGTAATAAAGTCACAATAGAATATGATTAACTTGTCGAAAGCTAGTTTCTCTTGTATGACAATGCATTCAATGGTGCATTGCAACTTACAAGGTTTCACAGTACGACTATTTAGAAAGCCTGTTTTGGAAAGCTAGACTAATTGGGTGGATGGTGTTGTGTGGATATATAACATAATCACGTACATGATTTACAGCGTAAACATTTCTGGTATTTAAAAAGTTCATCTTTTGCTTTAATACATTGATTAATATTTTTGATATATGTATCTAAACATATATATACAGCAAAGGCGGGCTCCTCTCTTCCATCTTTCGTGGAATAAGGTGTGCAAAAAGAAAAGACGTTAAAGTGAATAATTTCATATATTGAATAAAAATATGGTTTACAAGTTAGATTGATGTTAACGCTTAACAATTTTGGTAAGCTGCTATAAGCTTGTTGTAAGTATGGTATAATTTGATCGCAACCTGTTAGATTGGCCGGTATCACCTGTATTACTCGTAGGAAAATAGGTATAGTAAGTATATTAATTACGTATTTTATTCTTGAATGACACCACAATCCTATTTTTTTTACTTTATTGTAAAATATTGTGTATAATTTTTGTAATTGTATTTATTCCTCCACAGAAAAAACACTAATGCCATAGACTGGACCTCTGTGCTAATTATGTCTGACTAAAAATAAATAAGCTTAATTATATAAATTTTAGAAACAGGAAATATATAAAAAATAGACAAGAAACACCAAATACATTGTTGAACATAAATTTTGATGGTGATAATATAGAAAAGGTGCATAAAAAATTGTTCAATATAAAACATCAGTTAAAAAATAATAAACAAATTATAAAAAAATATTAAATATGTGGTATAACAGCAAAGGCATCCAAAAATTAAAAAAATGTTTTGGATTCAGTCATCGAGGATTACCAATTTAAAATATACTGAATTCTAGATTTTATATATACTATCGCTTTCAAAATAGTGTTTCCTTTAAATTTATAGGCTGTTTCCCATAAAATCTCAAATTCAGTACATTATAAATCAGTAATTCTCGATGCCTGCATTAAATTTTTTTGGGATATTGCTGTCTCTGCTTTTATACCACACATATATAATATAATATAATAATCTTGAATATAAAAATCAATGTTTGTTTGTTCGTATTTTGCTGTGTTGCCATACCGTTTATCTGATCTGATCCAAATTTTGCATACTTATTTTTTAGACCCCGGCGGGTAACATACGTGATATTTCCCTCCTCCTCCTTTACCCCTCTCCCACTCCCTGATATATTTTCCATGCAAATTTGTACCGTTTGACCGATTTGACTCCAATTTAGCATAATTATTATTTAGGAAATTTACCCCCTCCTACTTTTCCCCACCACCTCCCCCTTATATATTTTCAATACAAATCTACACCATTGGAACGATCTTACCCGAATATTGGATTCTTTAGGACTCGGCGAAAAACATTGGTCACATTTTCCCTTCCCCTTTAAACCACACTCTCTCCTTGGTATAATCTCTGTACAAAATCTAGACCGTTTGACAAATTTTACCTAAATTTTGCCTAATGGAAAATTAAGGTGACATTTCCCCCTGGACATTCCATCCATCCCGGCCTAGATGAAATGTAAACATTGTTTTTAGAGCCGTTGCAAACAATGGAACCTTTATTTCCTCCCACAAATTTATTTTTAACACGATCCTTAACCCGTGCGACGCCGGGTATGAATAGCTCGTAATGTACAAAGTCACTTTACGAGTGATATTTAACGGGGTGATTTTATTTTCAGGTACATCTTCTCGCTGGCCCTGGCAGACCTGCTGGTCATAGTGACCAGCGTGCCCTTCGCGTCCATGATCTACACGCTGGAGTCCTGGCCCTGGGGCGGGGCGCTGTGCCGCCTGTCCGAGTGCGCCAAGGACGTCTCCATCGGCGTGTCGGTCTTCACGCTGACGGCGCTCTCCGCCGAGAGGTACTGCGCCATCGTCAACCCGCTCAGGAAGCTGCAGGTACGGGCGTTCTGTAATATTAAAACAAAACTCATTTATGTGCAGATCCACAAATTCATTTGACACAAACTGTCACCACATTGACATTTTCAACTCAACGATAAGAAACATAAAACATACAATATCTACACAACCGCACCCAAGCTACTTCGTACAATGTATCTTCCCTTCTACTCCCGTGCCACATTCCCCTCCACCCTCTCCTCTTGCTGTTAAAATAAATTTCTATATTCAGTGGAAAATTTGTAATTGGCATAATTTTAAAATCTATAATTTTATATTTGTTGATATGTTAATATGCTGTTAATTTTCCTCAAAATTAATAAATAAACTAGATGTTACCAGTAAGTGCGTCATCCCAATTATAATAATTTCGCTGTCTGTCCATCCGTCCGTCCGTTCTTGATAACTTCTTAATAATACCATTTTTTTCCTTTTTTTGCACAGACATGTAAAAGTACCGCCATTTTTGACGGGTTATAGCTAGTTTATACGTAATTATCTTAACGTGCGATATTAGTCAAAATCAAATAAATTTACATTTACTTCTAAATGTATACCTACGAGTACGAGATCAGATTGTAATACTCGATTGATCGATTTGTATAATTAGCCGTTTTTAATAAACTTCCTTTGTCTGTTTGTTGTTGTTGCGGAATCTTATAATTAATTTTTCACTAACTTCCCGACTAGCCAGAGATCTGAAACTTTCAAAATTTACGTAAAGTGGATGACCATATATTATTACACCATATTCGCGGTGATCCGGTAATTATTTCGATTAAAATTAATAAATTTCCATTACTACTAAACATTAAAAGTGGCTACGTAGGCTAGTAGTAGCTTCGAGATTTATCAATATTAATATGAAAAAAATGTTCCGATTTCACATTTTTTATTTTCAACTTTGACATTAAAAGGGCGCCGTGCGTTTGAATCGGTGGGTATTTAGGTATTTGGAGCGATTTTCAATTCGATTTTTGTATGTATCTGTCGTTACGCGCTCATCGAGTTCAGTTATCCCGGTCGCCTGTTTGCGAAAAGTACCCAAGTATTTGAAATATGCGAGTTTTGTATTGACTACATTAATAATTTGTGTGAAAACTAATATATTTATTACTCCGTTAGTCCCAGACATTTTAAGGACTAGTTTAGTTAGACAATCACTTTTAATGTGAGACCAAATTTAAAATTTCGAAAAAAAAATATTTCCTATACGAAGTCAATAAGATGATAGGTGCAATAAGCAAAATTGCAAGTAAGGAGGATTTTTCTCACAGATTACCAAATAAATCGATTGTAAAAGTTGTTTAGTTAGATCGTGTGAACCACCCGACCATATCCGGGACTGAAGACCTACTTTATAAATCCTTTAAATAATAAAAGTAGTTAGGAGCAACATGGTATAAATAAATCTTTATTATTGCAATTTTGAAGCCGCTTATTGATTAATTTAAGTTGTCCTTTCACGTTTCGCATTTATTAAACTCCTATTTTCATCAATCTTTCGCTTATTCATTTTTTCAATCTCCTTTTTTTATCGCTTCATGAATGTGATGTTCCTTAATTTCCGTTTGCCTATCTAATCTGGAGTCAATTATTTCTGGTAGTTAACAATCAAAGTAAAACACTTTTAATTTTTGTTCCATATCACTCCAAAAATTTTTATCTTCCTTTATCAGTTCTATTTTCTTGTCCACGTCCGTCCAAACTGCAAGTACGCATGTTTTTCTTCGTGTGACGTATAGTTGTTCTTGTACCTGGAAATACCAATCATGTTTTTATTTACATAAGCATTGCCATCCAATTTTTTTCTCTCCGATGGCATCGTCGACACTCATTCCTCTGACTTGGTATGGACATTTTATTTCAACAATTTTATCCTCTTCTACAAGTTGTAACGATATTGGCCTATTCAAATAGACATTGCTGAAAAATTATACGAAAATATCTATCTGCTAAAGTTTATAATAAAGAGAAGCTTCACAACCCGTTAAATACTCTATAATTAAATATCTGCCGGATAAGTAGGTGCGGGCGAGCTTTATTATTTCTGCACGCGGGCGTGTAAAGCAGGCTTTATGTTATTTTGTTTAACGAGATGGACCAATTACAGGTGCGCCGTTAGCACCGAATCTGACCAATGAGGATGGTTCTGAGAGTTAGACTTTGACTTTTACACGCTAGTTGGAATCAAAGATGGCGCGAGATAGGGACTATTTTTAGGCGTTACAAATTAGAAAGCGGCACTTGAGTTTTCAGCTTGAAGGTCGGCGGAGGCTTTGTCGAGAAGAGTCCGAAGTAAGGAAGATAATTTGGCTGGATCGAGGAAAAAGCCAGAGGTTGATAATAATTCAAAGAGAATTGGAACAGTGAACAGATAAGCATTTCCAATGTTATTTATTCCTATTGCCTTTTGTGTGTATCATATTTGGAACCTTATATTACTAAGCGCTCATCAGATTTAATAATTCATAGTTTTGCGTGATAATCCAGCGGGCGTTCTTTCCTAATACTTGTGTAACTTTCAATTATGCAAAAGAATGCTTTGTTATCTATACTGGCGATTGAATACACGGATTTCTATATGATTTGTATTGTTTGGAAATAATTGGGATCGGAGTATTTATGTGGTTTATTTGAACAAGATACATGTTGTGGATTGTTTTGTTACGTATTTTGGGTCTAGGGATAATTATTACTGTACGCGCTTCGGATTCAATGTGCAAGAAATCGTAATGTGGCGACTGTGATAATTCCAGCGGGGGAATTATTGCATAACGCTTGTGAAATATATAATTCTGTCGCTGTTCATATGGAAAATCATTTAAATTTGATATTCATATATTACCAAAGATATAAAGGCTTTAAAATTGAATATTTTACTGACGAAGGGTGTTTCGTGTTTGTTTGTGGGATTTGAAATTCATAATAATTATGTGTATTTGGTGTCGCGAGGTTCGGAATGTGCGAGAGGTTCTTCAGGGCGGATGTATCCTTATGCAAAAGAATGCTTTGTTATCTATACTGGCGATTGAATACACGGATTTCTATATGATTTGTATTGTTTGGAAATAATTGGGATCGGAGTATTTATGGGGTTTTGATATCACGATTGTCAGTGTGATATAAATTCAAATCGTACGAGGAATTTCCTACAAATAATATATTTTAAAAATGCATCTGGATTTTATATTTATTTTATTAAAACGTGAATGTGTGGTTTATTTGAACTCGTTACATGTTTGTATTGCGTCATTGGGCAATCGTTCTAAACACGATTTGTTCCTATCAAGTTCTTATAAAGACGTGTTTCGAATTGTATATATTCCTTAATTGCGATAGTTATTCAAATTATTGCATAACGCTTATGAAATATATAATTCTGTCGCTGTTCATATGAAAAATCATTTAAATTTGATATTCATATATTACCAAAGATATAAAGGCTTTAAAATGGAATATTTTACTGACGAAGGGTGTTCCGTGTTTGTTTGTGGGATTTAAAATTCAGAATAATTATGTATATTCAATGTCGCGAGGTTCGGAATGTACGAGAGATTCTTCAGGGCGGATGTATCCTTAAGCAAAAGAATGCTTTGTTATCTATCTATATGATTTTATTATTGAGAGTGATGCAACGAATACTACTCCCACGAAAACGAATATCAGGCCTGTGGGCAGTTCGCGGTGTGTTCAAGGGTGGTTAACCTTCGGCCTTCCGTAATCGCGATAGTTATTCATATGGCATTGTTTTATTCATTCAATATTGGATATTTGAAATGTTTTCTGCAACATTTTCCATTATTGTGGGCAGTTCGCGGTTTGTTCAGGGGTAGTTAACCTTCGGTCTTCCGTGTTCACGTTACTTACTTAAATGACAGATTGTTTTGCTTTGTTCGTTTAATATAAGTAATATCATATTTTTATGAGTTACCGTAATTATTTATCTATATGATTTTATTATTGAGAGTGATGCAACGAATACTACTTTCATGAATACGAATATCAGGCCTACTAATCGGTGAATACGAAAGCGAATATTTCCACCAAGGTGGGGGAACTTGAACATACTTGTAAATATAATAACCTTGATGCGACGAATACTACCTTCATGAATACGAATATCAGGCCTACTATTCGGTGAATACGAATGCGAATATTTCCACCAAGGTGGGGGAGAACGCAAGCATACTTGTAATTGTATTGTTTATGTCTGCTTGTGATATCACTATACGGCGTAGATGAACTAGTTTGAAAGGGCTTATGTTCTGTATGTGCTTGGCGTAGAGGGAATAGTTTTTTGTTTCTAGGATCTAATACAGGTTTACAGGTGCTGATATTGAAATATATATATATATATATACAAGGAAAACACTATTTTGGGAATCACTAACTGGATGACAGATATTGCAGCACACATACACACAAGGAGGACGTTATGTTAAATACATGACTGGAAAGTTGTTATTGGAATACACAGGCGCCACTAGAGGATATGGGCAGTTTGCAGAGAACTTCAACTTCTGTCAGTTAAGGACCTTTTACTATTACTATTCTTTCGCCTTTTGCTTAATCGTAGATGAACTAGATTGAAGGGGTTTATGTTTTGTATGTGCTCGACGTAGAGGGAATAGTTTTCTTGTTTCTAGGATCTAATACAGTTTTACAGGCGCTGATATTAAAATATATACACAAGGGAAATGAATGGCTACACAGGCGCTGGTAATTGCTCAATTTTGGAGAGGACCCGTTATATTACTTCGGTTCAGGATGCCATCTCAGAAGCAGACCAACTACAGAAATAAGATAAGAACCTTTAATATTATTTATTCTTTATTTTCTTATGTGTATCAAATGGAATGTTCTTGCTATATAATTTGTCATTGTCACATGGTCACTATTCATTTCATTACGTGGGTTCAGAGTTCGACGGCAACGGACGCGGTAACTAGTTGGTACTTGTCGGGGCGTGACGTCGGAATTATTTCTTAATTATCTTTAGGATAGAAGCGAGGTCATTGTACGTGCATTCTGCATTTCAAACGTTTTACTAACATATATAAATACATATTATTGCGTTTTACAAATTGAATATGATCGCGGGAAATAGGCATTCCGTCCGGTTATGCAATGTTAACTTCCAACGTAGCATAATGAGATCTTATTACCGGTGCTAGACTCTCGAGGTTAGTCACGTGATTGTTGTATAAATGGAATAATGAAGGGGATTGAAGAGAGAGATACACTCGCAATACAGGTAGTTGTATGTAACTGGGATCAAATGACGGGGTGCGTGTTCTCGGTCCAGGGGATGAACGGGACTGCGGAGACACTCTGGGTGGGTCTAAGTAGAATTGCGCAAAGCCTCCACACAGTTAAAATGTGTTCAGTCAAGCAAAGGTGAAGCATTTCGAATCGGACCAGAGCGTCGTGCCTCAAACACAGCCGGAGGGAAGAAGCCCCTACGTTCTTTCACTCCCCTTGGCCCGACGAGCTCGAATTCCGGGTATGAATGTTCATGAATGTCAGCTATAAGACTCAGGTAGCCGTACCTCAATCAAAACCTTCGTTTGAGACCTCATCAACGTACGAGACAGGGCGTTCCGCATGGACGAGCAACTACGAGAAGCAGGAAGCAATTTAATAATCTATACACTGCGCGAGGACATTACTAACACCATCATACTCATCATTCACCACCTTTTCTAACTTGCTGTATACAGAGACCTTCGGGGTTCTCATTTCCCGGCCAGCGAGAAACATATCAGGAATTACACAATCAACTGTAATAATCATGCTGTTTTACCATCATTTAATATCTCTAGTCAATAAGACTACACCGTGGGATCAATCACATCAACTATAATTGGCGATGCTAACATGGCTCTGACTGACGCGCTCAAGGACGAGTCTTTTCCAGTCACCCAGTTAGTTCATTCAGCCCTTAATCAGCAGTAAACATCATAATAATCCGGCTCATGTAGCCGCAACGTGGGATCCTCATCATTATACACCAGTCAATTTGACTGCCCCGCGGGACAATATACAAACCTTAATATCAGACGCGGGATTTCTTCCTGATATGTTTGTCGCCGGGAGGCGAGGACTTCGGGGGATTCCAGCAGGAGCAATAGAGTCTCGGCTTGATCTTGGTCTGCAGCTTAGTGTGGGAGGTTAGGGGGGGGGGGGCATCTAGAATCCACGTTTGAACAGAAGTGGTTGGACACTTCTTAAATTTCACTTACAAAATTGTATCTTCCATTCCCTTAGAATCTCGGGCTGTGATAATGTCAGACAAAGCTTGCCCTGAGCCTCTGTTGCGCCTAGTTGTTGTGAATATAAATGTGTTTGTCTTCCCCTACTATGTACTATGAACAGATTGAGCAGATCGGACAACGCGGGACGCGCTATCGGTAGGTTTCTTACTTGTGTTTTGAATATAACGTAAGCTATTATATCTTGGAAATCTGTCGTAAATGGGTACCGCGTGTGATTGCGCTAACACTGTTCTAAGCTGCTATTATGAGGTATTGATAATCAAGGCGGGCGGAATCTTTAGCGTATGCCGTTAACTTGGCAACGATTGTATTGTTTTATATTTCAGTATTTTAAACACGGTGGTATTCTAGTTATGACTGTACTATGTAAGGAAGTTTTGCTACTAGCGTTTATTCCTCAGCTACGCCGCATATAGTTGGCTTTTAGGCCGACTCAGGACGTGGACGATATCGGCTGTCTCTCGTATAGGCGAAACTGTAGAATTCTAGAGCGGTTTCTAGAAGGACGAGTACGGATTAGTTACGTGCGTTTGTTATTTCCATAGTTAGGTAAGAATTCGATCTATATTAGTCTAGTCGCGTTAATAAGAATACGAATCTCACCACATATCAAAAGAATTTTGGATAGCTACGGACACAACGGAGGAGGAATTTTCCTAACCACTAGATAGATCACGACTGGCCAATTTTGAAAATATAAATTCTTAACAAAAAAAAAAAAAATATTAGCTTTCATGTAAATATACTTCCGAAGTTTTAAGTTCGACTTAAGTTTTTATCTAGAAGCTTAAAGCATAAAGTGTGTGCTTAAAAGTCACAAAAGTCGTAATAAAGCTTAATTCGGTAGCTTAAAGTCTCAAGCTTTGGGCTTTTCGTAAAACTTATATTATTAAACTTTATAGTTAGGTATTTAGTCTAGGTGTATAGGTAGGTACGTTACAAAGTCCATCTGGACTTGCTCCTAAAAATGGCAAGTCTTTGTATAAAAATAATCTACATGTCTTTATGGGAATCTTCCGATTGGTTTCTAGTTGATCACGCGCAAGGTGTTCACGACTTTGGCCGTGTTCAATGGACTTGACATGATCTAATTTTTTTCGGTCACTATATTTTTCACCAAAGGTCCGCATTTAATTAGCTCTCGTTTGCACACTTCACCAAAAACAGATTATATAAGCCGTAATTTTCGCTGCTGGCACTATTTGATTGATTCAGCTTGCAAAATAGTTCTTATTTTCAGTGTGTGGCGATCTAAGTCAATCGAAGTAATATTTTTCTTACGTTTAGTCGTTTTTATAAGACTCGCCGTAATTACTCCCATTTTTAACTCGTAGCGCCGGCTTGTCTTTGGATCGATTTTTAACCCTTTTTCCGTGATCAAATTAAGCTGAAACTTTGCAGGCAGACTCGTGGTGAAGATAAAAATGATCTAACAAATATTCGTTTAAAAAAAATGAATAATTATAGTATTATTTTGGATTTTTCGAAATTATAATGGTTTTTATTACTCCCTTTCGTAGCATTGCTCGACTCAAGCCCGACGCATGGTGTAAGAATGAAACCTGTTTCAACTAGTAAATGAGAAAGGGAGTGTAATAAAAACTTGGTTTTTATGGGTTAGTTTTTTTTATCATTGCGACTAGTAGTAGCTTTCTTGGTTACAAAAGTATTCGATTTGTCTTTTTTGATATTTCGAGTCATTTGATTAATTTGTTTGGACTTCGAAGGAAGTATGGAAGTATTTTTTGCTCCGATAAGTCTGTGATTTTCTTGAATTGAAGGAGACTACTGACGCTGCACATCATCTTGCATAAGATTGTCTGCCAGAGTAGTTTATTCATTTTTCACCAATAAATTTCGCCGTCATACTATTGAAAATGTCGGTTATATTGCTGTTCACACAATGCATCAGGCTTGTTGCATTATTCAGCAATCTGGAAATGAATTTCAACGTGGCTGAAAATATTGAACCCCTGAACTTTTCATTATTGTTAATAGGTTTTTCTCTGTTGTTCGGAACTAAATGTCAAATTCAATGAAATTGGGTTTTAAAAAAGTCGGTTCAACAAAAAGGATATTCAGCACAATTATGCCACGGTTTAAAGATTACTGGTTAGATTTATTTTAAATTTATTTAATTGATAAAACGTATAATATTTTATTACAATGATGGCTAAATATTAACAATTCAATTTTTTTGTTTTACCTCACCAAAAAGAATTATGATATGTGTGGCGAGGGAGTTTTTTTTTTAGTATATATATCTGAAGAGGGGGGGGGGAAGGGAGAGGGGTTTTATCTGCCGGGTATATATAAGAGAGTGTACGGGGTAAAGGAGGAGGGGGTAAATGTCATATTTGTTACCCTCCAGGTCAAGAATAAGTAAACAAAATTTGTTCAAATCAACGGTGTATATTTGTATAGAGAACAGAAAGACGGACAGACATTGAGTTTTATAGGAGCTCAATTTCAAGATAATTCAAGATCATATTTTAAGATGTTTCACTACAGAATTTGTATGGATGGTAGAAAAAACATACGTGGAAATAATGAATAATAAAAGTGGATGTCTCTTGTGTCTTTCAAGAAGAGCTGTATTTATTTAGCCAATATTTTCTCTATCGTTTTTTTTATGTCATAAATGTAAAAATCTTTTAAACAAAAACTTTTTTCAATTTTCGCAAGGTTTTCATCATTTTATTCAACTTGTATTAAAAAGCGAATGAATTTTTCATAATCTACATAAGTTACTGTAATTATAGTTCAACTTTTTGCAAAAAATAAATCAGAAACGTTGAAAAAAATGCAAACTTTGATATTGCATATTACCATAACTATAGATATTAGGTCATGGTCGTGGTTTCTTAAACATTTTAGACTCGCAACATAGGCATGATCTACCGGCCAAGTTTCTGCTGCTAGCTCTGGTACACCCTGTATATGTATATAGTAAAGTCTAGAATATCTCGCGTTTTTTAAAAAATGAGACAAACTGGAGCTATTTTTGCGAACGAGAGGCACATTCCGGTTTGCTATGATCAATTCTGAGTGCTGAAATCTGAAAAAAAATAACATAGAAAGCGGTTGGCAAATACGATTGACGATAATATTGGATTACTTTTGCATTCTGATCTAAAGAATTATAAAAATAATTTAACAACCTTTCTGTGCGGCGGTGGTATGAAAAGATTTAAATTAAAAGGTTAAGTGCTTTGATATACAAGACTGCTTCCTGTGCACTATACATGCAATACTGCACTCTGTATAGATAAATACATTATGCATAGAAATTATGTACATGCTCATGACTTTGTAAGCACTCACGTAGACCATTAAAAATCATTGCTTCTCAAATTAGCGGCAGCAAACCTTTAGTGGCTCCTAATGATGGTATTTTAACCGGTGATAAGCTAACCGTTATTTGAGATTTGTATCTGATTATTTTGACTGTTTTTTTTTGGACTTTGTGTATGGAAAATAACTGATTTTTCGTAATTAGACTGGCAACCATCGATATAAGACAACAGTTTTACCTCAGTTACCAATCTCAAATAACGTTACCACGTGTAATCGATTAAAATATAGGTTTTATCATTAAAAAAGGCTCCTGAAGCTCAAGCTAGTTAGTCACGGATTAATTTATACACGTTAATGCATACTCGCAAGTATAAAAATATTATATATACTTATATACGACTTAATTACTTCAGTATTTGGAAAATCTATTAATTATATTATTGAATAAATCCTTAAAATATTGAGCCGCAGAGGTATTTACCAGTCAAGGACATACGCTGATTTAAGTACAAAGGGCTGTATTATCACTGGAGTTTATATTCCCTTTGACTGAAAGCCCTTCGTCTGGGATGACGAAAGACATATAATCGGCCGTATTCTGATTACACATATTTTATTATAGTTTAAAGTTTACATTACAGTTATATATCAGTTTAAAATTAATGAATTCAATCAATCAAGAAGCATTAAAACATTAAGCTATTCAGAATTTGTGAATAACTAAACGTTTGTTAACTTTTTAAAGCCTTCTAATTAGTTGAATTAATTAATTCCGAACATGTCAAACTTAATAACATCAAAATTGACGGCGTTACAATGTCACACAATCGTCCATATTCTGAAAAAATTTCTATTTCTGAATCACGACAGTTATTGTATAACATTATAGGTATATCAGTAGGATAAAGATATAGGTACAAAAATAACAGTGATTGCTATTTTTGGAATACGGCCGAATATTTCAGAATCATTTTATAGTAACTAAAAATTATTTTACGCGGAAATTATTTTCCCTTGTTGAAAAATATTAATATTATTACCGAGTCAAAGGATAATAAAATCCGATTGAATAACAGATGTGCACTATGAACGTATAAATATTTTGCAAATTGATCCTCACTGCAGCCGGTGATATGTAGTCAGAATATCGCGCGGTTTCAGCGACATTATTGTAACATCAAACGTATTATATTACTGATGGAATTGGCGTTTATATTGTAGATAGATATAAAACATATTTAGATAGATTATCAAAAATATTTAATTTTGTTTACGTTGTTATCTCTACTTGAGTTTGTAAAAAATTATTTTATTTTTTCACTACCAGTTGCGAAAATCAGAATTGTTTATCGACAGGTGAAATAATAATAATAAAAAAAACAATTTACAAACACTAAGTAGAGATAAGAACATAAATATAATTGATAATTGTTAATGATCTATGGTAGGTATCGATGTACCTACCGTTTGGATATCTACTTCATCAAAGTAGGTTTTAAGCGATTTTATCTCAAAAAGTGTATCATGTAGATAGTTGTAAATATTGTAAACGGAATGAGAAAAGATGTAAAATTAATTAAGATCACATGAACCACTCGAATCGCAATTTAGGGATGTCATTGCTTATTATCGGTATTTCTTATTTTTAACCATGAACACTGGATTAAAAGGCAAGTGTCTTAACCACCAGACCATTAAGCACCTTAACATAACACGTTCTACATAACACAAATATGCATTACTAATTTAATTGACATATTTTGATTAAATGAATTTGTTTTGAAGAATTTTTGATAACAAGGTGACAAGAATATTTATTCATCGATCTCAAAACAACATAGTGAGTCAGTAAGTTAAAATAATATTATTAATTAGTTTTCTCTTTCGACAGAGCATATTTATGCGAAACGGCATTTTCATATTTATTGATAATGAGAAATAATGTCAGATCCTCCCATTAAATTGGAGACTTTAGAGCAAATCCTACAAATAATCAATTTAAAAAACGTAATGGATATTTATTTTTTAAATAAAAAATCGCAATCACAATCCTCTCATTAAATTATTTGTAAACGAAGGTAAATACAGTTCATTTGATTTTTTTTTATTTTAGCTTTGTAAGCAAGTTAATTGAGTTTTATATTATTTTACAATGAATTATAAATTAACCTTAAATTATAATAATTATTGGACAGGTACTGTTTGCTTACTAGAATCTATTTATCTAAAAATTACGCTATTTTATGGAGCTTTGAATATTTTCAGATAAATAATGGGAGCACACTATGAAAAAGTTTGAGACGCACTGCTATAAATTACGTACAAAGTGACAGAAGGTATGGCTTTTTAAATTTATTTACTACACACGTCGTTGATACCAACTTATATTTGTGGAAATCTACCGATTTATTTTCTGTGTACGTATATTTTAGTATATTTTAACTCTCTCGGGGATTTCCCATAACTAATATTGAGTGGAATAAAATTCCGTTTCGAGTTTAGCAACAAGAAATGTGAAGAAATCATTATCAATATATATATATATATATAAAGAAACCCATGTTTCCCTACCCGTCAAGTTTTCTCCACAACCAGTCACAACCACCCACCGGTGGCTATGGTGGTGGGTAGCCCTTGGTGTCACATCGAAAATATGCGAGTTTGGTGGGGGTGGCTATGCGTGGGTGGGAGTGGGTGACGAAAATGTACTTTCTAGCACATTGTTTTGTTATGGGAACGCCGCAAATGCTTCAGATTGTTTCAAAATAGGCGCGCCGACTGTGCCAGTGAGTCTAGAAGGTTCCGGAAAAACCTGCTCTAAAAAGTTCTGGAAAGAGAAGGTTCTAGAAAATTTCCGAAAGTTCTATAAAATTCTAAACTGAGTGACGGAATGTGTCGGTGTGTCTAGAAGGTTCCTGTACATTCGATAAATTTCTTGAAAGTTCTGGAAGGAGAATGTTCTAGAATATTCGCGAAAGTTCTATGACGATCCAAATAGTGTACTAAAAATTTACGCGTGCGAAGCCGCGCGGGCACAGCTAGTAAATAATAAAACTTAATATTATTCGAAATACCGTTTAAAGCACCAGACCATCATGGGATGACTAAAAAGAATAAAATTAAAAACAAAATTTAAACTGTATTTTTTACTGTAGGTACAGTAGCCGGTAAACATTTTGAAATTTTACGGCGTAGTGGGGGGAAGTTTGCGCATATACCATTCCACCAAAGAGACCCAAATTTTGTCTTCTGCGCATTCCCCCACTACGCCAAAAAATTTCAAAAAGTTTGCCGGCAACTGTACTGCTTATAAACTCTACTCTGCGAAACTGCGCTCTCGGTCGTGATATTAACATAGCTTATTTCGTCTTAAATTTTTAGGTTCACGCTACTATTTTGGCTCGTAACATTATTTCAATCAAATGACATGAATCTTTGAAATATCTAATCAACTGTAAAAAAGACGATGCATGCTTGTTCCATATTTCGATATTTCACTAAGCAAAAAGATTTCGATATATTATTTTAAAGAAGACATGGAGAGAATTTCTCTAAACGTGTCGAGGCTTACTTTTATTGAGTATTTATGATGGTTTCTTAATTTCTTCCTTCTTTTTCTTGCAAATATTAAGTTTCAGCTTTTTTCAGCGTTCTTTAAATATGTAACTACGAGAATCCAAAGCTCGGTTAATGTCGGTTAATAGAGTTGGTCATATAACATCATCTAACATAATCTAATAAACGGGCTTCAAAATTATTTTGCAATTTTTTTTCTTAATCAATATATATATATATATAAAAAGAAACCCGTGTTTCCCTACCCGCCAAGTTTTCTCCACAACCAGCCACAACCACCCACCGTTGGTTATGGTGGTGGATAGCCCTGGGTGTCACACCGAAAATATGCGAGTTTGGTGGGGGTGGCTGTGCGTGGGTGGGAGTGTGTGACGAAAATGTGCTTTCTAGCACATTGTTTTGTTATGGAAAGGTCGCAAATGCTTCAGATTGTTTCAAAATATGTGCCGACTGTGTTGGTGTATCTAGAAGGTTCCTGTACATTCGATAAATTTCTTGAAAATTCTGGAAGGAGCATGTTCTAGAAGGTTCGCGAAAGTTCTATGACGATCCAGACATACGCGTGCGAAGCCGCGCGGGCACAGCTAGTATTAATATATATATATACCTTAGAACGAATATCAAAGACTTAAATTAAATTAATTTAAATGTAATACAATCAAATATTTTAAATTCGTTTTTAAAAACGCCGGCAACGTAATTTATATGAATAGCTGGCTCCGACTGCGCACAAGCATTATCAATAAATTGATGCAGACAGAGTGTATCATCAATCAATTGCCATATTTTTATCGCTTGACATTGTAAGATAAGGCATGTCATTGACAACTGACTCAGTGATTTATTTATTTTGATGTGGATTCTTGAATATATTGTATACACTACTGGACGCAAATGCCTAGATATCAAAAATCTTCTTAACTCAATAAATAACAAGCTATTCGTACCCGGCGTTGCACGAGTTACGTATTAAGTTTAAAATAAGTTTGTGGGTGGAAACAAAGGTTCTTTTGTATTGCAAAGCCAGTAATAAAATCAATGTTTCCGTTTAATCTAGGCTAGTGGCCTATTTATTCCCCCGGATTCTAAAGAATAAGTATTCGAAATTCGGATCAGATCTGACAAACGGTTCAGATTTGCACGGAAAACATATCAGGGAGAAAATAAATGGTAAAGGATAGGTAAAGGTAGGTAATGGGGGAAAATTTCGCATATCGTACCCACCGGTCTCAGATTGGTCAAACGCTGTTGATTTGTATAGAGAAATAATATATTAAGGGTGGGGATGTTATAAAGAGCGAGTTTGTGTTTTCCATTAGACTCTTAAGAAAAAGTATGCAAAATTTGGATCAAATCTGTCAAATGATATATATGATTGGGAGAAAGGGGGAGAAGATGGGTTAAAGGGAGGGGAAATGTCATCTTTGTTACCCGCCGGGTCCTAAGGAAGTAGTTTGCAAAATTTGTGTGAGATCGTTAGAACGGTGCAAATTTACACGGAAAGTATATCAGGAGGAGTGGTGGGTAAAGGGGGAGGGGGAAATGTTGCTTTTGTTACCCGCCGGGTCCTTAAAAATTAGTTTAAAAAATCAGATCCGTCAAACGGTGTAGATTTGTATAGAGAACAGACAGACGGACAGACGGATATTGAGTTTTACAGGTATAGATGTTGGACCACGAATGGTAGTCAGAAGAAACCGTAGATAAAAGCATTCAGAGTTGCTCGTATACACAGTGTATATTTTTCCTAATGCAAGGTTAATAAAATTACATTTTACTATAAATATTACCCTTTGTCAAAGTTTCGCCGCGGAAGATTTTTGTTCGCACGCTCAAAACGCTCGCGCCTACTCCGACAGCCTACATGGCATTGAGGCTAACGCCACCAACATCCCTAATATAGTGTACTCGAAACCGGGGCAACCATCCCACTGAGGCAACTATCCGGCTTTTACCGTACATTCATGCATTGTTAGCTTCAATTTGAATAAATAAAAATAAATTATGATAAATTGTTCCTCTGCGGACAAAATCCAATAATTGTGTTCTCAGAACAGACATGTAAAGAATTAAAAGAATGCATAAAGAGAATAAGAGTACATTTGATTATAAAAACTTTATAAAATAAATTTGCAAACATTCAATTATTTAAATGTTAATTTGGCTCGGCAACATTGACCTAAGCGAGACCTTACTTTAAATCTTATTTTATAAAAAACTATAAATTATAATTATGTTTGAAAACAACAATCTAGCGTTTTTCTCTTTCCATGCCAATTTATTTCGTCGCTTAGTTAAAGAAAGTTAAAATAAATTATATTCGTGTGTTCCTGAGAATTCTTCCAAACAGAATCCAAACAGTAAAACAAATTATGCCTGTACCTTAATTTTTTATGAAATGTATTTTGCCGCCACTCTAAATGTCTATGCCGTTAGGCATTGTAGACAATAATTTTTTCTGCGTCTCATCATACATCGAACAATTATTTTTGGTTTGAAGAAATGGTTTTTGCCGCCACTCTAAATGAATATGCCGCTAGGCATTGTAGACAATAATTTTTTCTGCGTCTCATCATACATCGAACAATACTTTTTGGTCGGAAGAAATGGATTTTGCCGCCACTCTAAATGAATATGCCGTTAGCCGTTGTTGACAATAAGCTTTTCTGCCTCTCATCGTACATCGAACAATACATCTTGCTAGGAAGAAATGGATTTTCTCGCCATTCAAATGAATATGCTGTTAGGCTTTGTCGACAATAAATTTGCTCCATCTCATCATACACCGAACAATACTTCTTGACCGAAAGAAATGGATTTTACCGCCACTCTAAATTAATATGCCGTTAGGCATCGTTAAAAATAAATCGTTCTGTTTCTAATTATACATCGAGCTATACTTTGTGTTCGGGAAAAATGAAATTTACCGCAACATTCAATTAATTTTGCCGTTAGGCATGCAATAAATTTGTTTTCTACATCTCATCATACATCAGGTTTTGATAACTTTACAATCTTAGACCGTAGGATAGATAAAAAGGTGGGTAGGTAGTGTATCTGGAGGAAACCGATAATTCAACGTCGAAATATTGAATAAAAACGATTTTTATGACACATGTCAAAAATTTTCGGTTTAAGCCAACTATCTTCCAAGTTGATACAACCAGCCTTTATTCGTTTTTTAATTTAGTTAATCTTAATTTTTGACAGTTAATTGACTATTTCAAAGATTTATATCTCGTGATGGAAATGAAGTTGCGAGCTGAAAATAGTTGCGATGAGCAGAAATTCTAGACAATATAATCTGTGCACATATTATTACATCAAGATGCTAGACCTCACCGAAAGTTTTAGCTGCTTCAGTCAAACAACCTTCTGGTTTGTAATTAAGATTTTATTACTAACACTAGGCGTAAACCCGTGAAAAATCATAATTATAAATAATAACGACCATTGCTTGTAACGTGAGCCGCGCGCTGATTGACGTGTCACACTCGCCCGGACCTCATTAGTGGCTAGTCATCATCAGTGTTGTTTTTGTAGTTCTAGCCTGATCCCAGCGAGATACAGACAGACAGACATTCGAACTAGTAAGTATAGTTGATAAAAATCAACACTCCTTAAAAAATATTATTTACATCTGAGATCACATTTATTATCTTTTCTTGGCATGACGTCTTTTAATGGAGGCTGGCAATCGTTCTGGCAGGGCCGTCCCTAACGAATAGGCAAGTAAGGCATGACCTTAAGGCAGCACTTTCAGGGAGCGACAGACTGAAAAAGTATAAATAAACAAGTAAAAATTTGAATTTCATTATTTGAAATACTTATTGAAATTCGAAATAATGAACTCGATCTCGAAAGTCTTGAAACGGATCTAGTTGAATAAATTACTCAAAGTAATAGTAGGTACATCCTAAAATTGCTGCTAAAAATGAAATTGCATGTCATATTTTTATTTCGCGATCTGATATTTCAAGTATATTTCTATCTAGTCGGTATTTTGATACAGAATTTTAAAATCTTTGGTCAATTTTTCAAAAAAATCAAGTTCACCAGACTTACCGATTTTTGAAATTTTCTTAGACCCATTGGAGGAGAAATTTTAGTTATGTGACGAAATGAGTGAGCAGCGTAGCATATAATTTTTCACACCTCACGACTCACCAATCAATAACCAAGATGGCGGTTTTAAGTGATATTTAACGAACAGTAATTCTTAAAAGTGACAACATCAAATTGTCGAAAATGATGTTAGGAAAATTGCACCAGCGGTGTTATTCTGTTTATTTTCTAATTGCTGATGTTTTTTTTTCAGAATATAATTATGATCAAATTACAATGTGTTATTTAATTAATTGCTTTTTGTTTCATTATCTGTTTTTTGTGCAAGCAAAATACATTTCGGTACCTGGATACTGTATTTGATGTGCATTTTAGATTTTTTATCCGTTGATGGAAAACTGTCATTGAATGAAATTCTAGTTTGTACACATTGAGTTGGAACAGCTGCACAGAATGAGCGTGTGCATTATTTTGTTTTAAATTAAATATTAAATATGTCGTGTCGTTCTCAGCTGGGGTAGGTAGTGAGGACAGAGCGCCACATTTCCATCAAGACCATCTTCCAGTATCCGGTTTACCTGGTCACGGCGTTCATTCATTCGTTGCACGCGACTCAATTCATTTTTTTAATACTATTTAGTATACAAAGACAAGCCGATCTGATTATTGCGTTTACGAAAATATTAAGGCGGCATTTTTACGGGCGACATAATATGTAGGGACAGCCCTGGTGACACGAAATAGCTGAATGGAACTGACATATTTTTCCACAGATTTTCCCCGCAATTTTAAAAGGCAATTCGCTTTATTTATTTTTCCTCGTGACATAACTGAGGTATAACAGTTTTATTCCATTTATTGGAAACATTATTGGAAGAGTCTATTCATCCGTCGCGAAGCTTCGTCGAATTTTTTTTAGTGACGCGGTCAATCCATTTGTCTTGGATATCCACATTCTAGGAATTTCAATCTCCTTTATAAACGTCTGATTCAGAGCTACTGTGTCATAAATATGAATAGGAAAAATATTATACCAACCGTGAAACAATTGAAATATTCGTGCACGTGACAAAGGCGTGGAATTAATAGAGAAAATTCTATAAATATTGTATTAAAATTCAAGAAAAGCGCAATGTATGTAGGTAAATGAGTAGTAGACATAAAAGCAATAACATTTTGCACAGGCATTCTCTGTGTGGTCTCTCTAAGGTCTCTGGCACAATCAAAACACGTTGTCATGTTGGATTCCTCGGGGATTTCACTAAACTTCCAGCAGAAGGCTCGACCACGGTGCAATCTGATTATCTGGATTTGCTACCCGTGCGCCTCCTAGAAAGGTCTGCTGGAAGCGCTTTCCAAACAGATTAATCTACCCGATTGTACTAGCGCACGGCTGGAATACGCTTTAAGTGGTGGCAGGATGCATTCATATCCCTTAACCGAAATCGCTATTTTGATCAACGTAACTGGAATCGTGGGTCCATTTGGATTCAGAAATTAAAAACTATATATTTCATAAATTACTTCAGGTTAAAAATCAAACGGCTCAATATAGTAATAAAAAAGATCTATTTAAGAATATAAAACAACATTTATTAATAAATTAATTGAAATTAACATGTTTTTACATTTTAACACTAAGGCGCTATATTTGGTAGAAATTTTTGAATATCTCACTTTATCATGACATAAAACTATTAAAAAATACTTAAAATTAAAAAATACTGTTTAATGGGATTTTAAGTATCTTCTTCTTAACAAAAACACTATTTTTTTTAAGAAATTAATGTATAACAAAAAAATTACATCCTATCAAAAAACAACAAAAAATCGTTAATCAGTCTTTGAAATCTATGTATGGCACATGAGGCATAACAGTTTTTTTTGTGCATGATGTTTGCAGATGTATTTAGAACATCTGTCATACTTTTGTGACTGTTTATTATTCTTTTTTGGACCACATAAATAGCATCTTCCCCTTTTTCGTGTTCCAGCTTGAGAAGAAGATGCATTTTCTTGTAGTAAGTTATGTTGCTCTTTAAGTGGCGCTAATTGTCCATCCTACTCTTCAAATCTATTGAAAACGATCGATACTCCGCCTTTCTCTCCACAATGATAAGGCTTGATCAAATCTAGTCCTATTTGTTTTATGCACTGACTTTTCACGGGCAGGACCCACAATACCAGGTAGGTGTGATATGATGACGTGGCTTCATACTCTGGAGCTACTTGGAAGATTTTTGGACGACTTCAATCTATTTTTACCTCAGTATTATATACCACTTGATGATTGAGTATCTTCGTATTCGTCTTTGCCTAATATATCGCTGTCAGATAACGAATCACTTGAGTTAGATATCATTTCAGGTTGTGGAATTTCGTTGTCGCTTATGTTTTCAACATCACATGCTTGAAAATCGCTCAAACATTCTGATTCCGAATCAATTTCGTCTAATTATAATTCGCTTATATCGTTATCGTTTAAATTTCGCGCCATTATTCTAATAGAATGCCTGAAATAATACAAACTATAAAAGTATACGATCAGAGAAATAGTTACGTAACTGGAATCGTGCGTCCAATTGGAGCCAGCGAAAGCAATTACCGCCAACTCAAATAAACATCGTACGTTTAAAAATTAAGAAGATTTTTTGTCGCCGTTGGATTCAATCAATTTTTACGAACAGTCCTAAAATTCAAGACTGCAGGGTGGTTTCTTCATTTTGGCCAAGTCAGGCAAGTGGCTCAGTTAGTACGTAAAATATCAAGTCCAGCAAGTGAACGAATGCAAAGACATTTAGATATTCAATATTTGAAATGGAAATTTTTTGAATATACTTTTTATTACGAGAATGATAGCGGAAAAATTAGCTTTACAAAGGACGTAAAGTAAACTATTATATACCTTGCGCGATCAGTGCCAGTACTTCGGTCCCGTTTGCTTTTTACAAGCATGGGGGCCGTCACGCGACCCACGGTAACCGCTGCGCAGCCCCGACCGATTTTTTGTTCAACTTACCTTTCAATGTTGAAAATTCATGTTTTTAATCAAAAAAGTATGGTGGTCTCACGCATTAAACTTAATCCATATGCAAACAAATATCCAACACGATATGTTCACGTAACTTATTCCACGGTAAACATGCCACCTGGCGGCAAATTATAATTCAGAATTTCGCTGTCCTAGCGGCGATAATTGTAATTATCAATAGTTTCCAAATGTTTGCGTCTTCGATAAATACTGCTTAGTGTATAGCGTGGGGTCTTGAACATTCGTTGCGTAGGTACACATGTAGATGCGTGACATTAAGATTAGAAGTACCTACCTAATGTAAAAATTGGACAACATATTAATATTTAAATAGTAGGGTGCGAGTTCATGAATGAGACTTTAATCTCGCGTCTCAGAGATTTGTTGATCAAGGTCAAGATCAGAAAATACCTGTTGCGTAATTCCACTGCGCATAAAATGCATTAATTAGACAATAAACATTGTTGCCTCGGAAACTCGTATCTGCAGAAAGGTGACCAGATTTTAACATTGGTGAAGCGGGAAAAATTATTGACGGGGGGTTGTCTTGTTTAAAAAATGCTCTTGTATAAGTAAGAAAAAATTTGCCTGAGTGTCACTTTATTATTCAATTTTTTTTATATTGTATAATATTGTCGTAGACAATATAAACCATAGCTATTGAGTAATGAGCTGCCACGTGCTTAGGTGCTCTCGCTAGTCGCTAGCTTTATCAATAATCAGAGTTGACTTCCATTTCGCATGTTATTAGTTGAACATAAGAAAGGGGATGTATCACCTTTGACAAAAGGAAAAACTACATTTCAAAATGAAGACTACAATACATACACGTTCACCAGTTTGAAGACTACAAAGTGTACACTACATTTGTAGTATAAACTACATGAAGTGAACTAATTGTAGTATTAATGAAGTGAACTATTGCAGTACTACAAAATTATAGTACCAATGAAGTGAACTAATTGTAGTACTACAAAATTGTTATGACCTACAAGAAGTGCTTCTTGAAAAGTACGCCACTAGAAAATTTTCAAAACCATGGTTGTTTTAGTTTTCAGAAATTTCTTCATTCAGTCCCAAAATTTTTCAAACCATGGGCGGGGTGTTATTTCAGTTTCCGAAGACTTCTTCTTTTAGTCGCAAAATTTTTACAAACCGTGGGGGGGGGATTGTTTCAGTTTACATAAATTTCTCCAATCCCAAAATTCCATACATTTTGTCATTCAGTTCCAAAATTGTACTTTCAATAACTTTGTAGTATACACTTTAAAATGGAATGTATATATGAAGTATTTACTTTCAAATAACTTTGAAGTGTGTGTAGTTTTTAATGTGCACCACACTTCAAAAGGTGTGAAGGATACACTTCAATGTAATGTAGTACTACATTGTAGTAGTTAGTACAGAGCGGACCCATCACTATTGACAATAGAGACTCTGCGAAAGGGGCTGTGAGCTAAGGCGGCGACTGTTGAGAGTTCTGCGCCTGTAATGTAATATGCAATGATCAAAATTCTCTGTGAGCACGCGCTGCTTTGTTGCTGTAGCTGCGCACCCCAAATTATTTTTTTCTGCGCAGCATTCTTTCCAAAAATCAGGACTATTTAAACTATTTTAAAACGCCGCGGGACGCGGGAAATCGCAAAAAATCAGGACTGTAACGCCAAAAACGGGACGTCTGGTCACGTTAATCTAAAGTCACTAAAACGACAGTAGGTACGGACCTGCATTCACCTGTAGATATACCTGCATTATCATCGACAATAACCGGTCTTGTATAATTACTTTGCAACATGATTTATAAAATAAATAATTGAATCTAATAAAATCGTTGGTGATATATTTCCATACATACTTGGAAATCTTGTTAATTTTTACCTAATCGTCATACTATCCCACAACATTTTAAACAATCCCCTGAGCACTTGACTTACATGTGCGAATTTTAATATCAATATCTGAGGTTACTCCATTATATTCACATACAAAGTTAATCATACTCATTAACTTCGCGTAATATCACAGTCCAAAATATAGACACACGTATAAACCAAAGAGGTTAAATATAAACTTTGTAATATAAACCTAAACCACTATGTAATTTCAGGTACAAACCTCGGGTTTGATCGCTTATATAAAATATATTCGGTATTGGCAGGCATGGTTTCCGTGGTGTAGTGGTTATCACATCCGCCTAACACGCGGAAGGCCCCCGGTTCGATCCCGGGCGGAAACATACTTTTGATATACATTTTTTTATTCAACAATCAACAAAGTAATGTGACACTCTGATTGTGCCAATGATTGGTAACTGATTTTTCACAATTCGACGGGCAATCACCGGTAATAGAAAACAATCATATCTCAATTACTAATCATCGACACCAGCAGATACAAATCTCAAATAACAACTGTACCGTGTGTAACCGATTAAAAGAACGATATGAGCATCAATATATGTAAGTAGCTTGTTGGCCTAAGACACTTGTCTGGTCATCCAATGGTTGAGAGTTCAAGCCTCATTCCGGACCAGCAAATTAGGCCTATTTTTCGTAGCACAGGCGTTCAGCTTAGTTGAAAATAGTAAGAATACTGATTAAGATAAATCAAAGACGTCTCACGGAGACGAAGTTATTTATATGGGAAACGTTTATAGAAGACTCATAGGATGGCTCAGGGCTCATTACCTGTATCATCTGGCTTAAATACAACGTTCACCAATTCCACTGTATGAACATCCACACAGTATCATTTTTTTAATGTTTTATTTATATAGTTCTAAATCAATATTCTTTCAAATATTTGAAAAAACTAGTCTAGAGACAACTATGGTCTTTCTCATGACATGGTATACCTACGTAGATTTCGCAACTGGTAATGGTATTTCTTTTAAAGTATATATTCTTCTGAATTATTTAAGATATTGATACACTAGAATACGCCTGAAAATTACTATTTTCAATTTTTTAACTTATTTTATAGGTCATAAGCCCTGGACCATCCTATATAGACTTCCTCCATACACGTTTCCCAAATAAATAGCTTCGTCTCCGTGAGATTTCTATAATTTATCTTAATTCATAAGTATCTATCTGCGGACAAAATCCAGTAATTGTTTTCTCAGAACAGACATAATAACATAACGACCTAAACCCTACGTTATCGAGTACCAAAAAGAGACTTATACGTGGTGGTGTAGAACAGGATAGGCATCCAAAAAATGCAAGATTGACGATATCCTAGTTCGTTGCTTCGTGGCGTTACGTTGCCACATTCTAACTAATAATCCATTTCATCAAAATATACAGGGTTATTTGGAAAACCTCGCAGCACTATATTCCTAATATCAATAGTTAAGGAGATATGCGACATCAAAATTAGTATTTTTTTTCAATATTTCTGAATTATTTTTTGTAAAACGTTGGACTATCATCATAGCAACTCATATTGAATATTAATAATTCATTCCCTTTAACATAAGTCAAATAAAAAAATATAGACCTTCGAATTCCAATTGAAAAACAATCCAATTGGAATTTTTTCAGGGTTTTTATCATTTTATTTAACATGTATTGAAACGAATTAATTTTTCGTAATCGATATGAGTTACTGTAATGATAGTCCAACGTTTTACAAAAAATAAGTCAGAAATATTGAAAAAAAATGCAAACTTTGATGTCGCATTTCTTCTTAACTATTGATATTAGGTCACAATAGCTTGAACATTTTCGACTCATAATCAAGGGAGGAATATAGTCCTGCGAGGTTATTAATGTTTTTCAAATTACCCTGTATTGCCTGCCCTCCATCTGGAGCATTTCCTAGTCGGCCAAGTTTAATCGGATGTACCTAGTATAACTATTTTCATATGAGCTTGTTACTGAGTTAGTGTGGGTGCAGTGCGTAATACGCGCATTATTGCGAGGGCCGAAAACTCTCGCGGAGGCTCTCTCGCAAATTACGAGTACGCAATTTATAATTCTCCACCTTTACACACCACTTCTCTCTTTGTTTGTTTAATCTCGGTTCGCTGCGAATCGAGAGTAGAGTCCGTTCACGTTAGGAAAGCCACTCGCATTAGTGTGAGTAACAGTGCGATTACAAAAACTAGTAACATTATTTTTTTGAGTAAATACAGAAGCAAAAATAAATATAAATATTATTTTAGTATCTAAACCTAAAAAAGTATTATAAAAAACTGATTCCGTTTTCAAAATTAATATGATTTCAAAATTGTTATTAAAGAAAATGAAAACATTGACTATGTGCTTTTTTAAATAAAATGCTCTTAATTGGAATTATTAAATTTTGGTTTATTGAAAATTAAAACGTAACAATGTTCGCCACCAACGCTACCAGAATGCTCAAATAATAAAGGGATATAAGTTATATAATAATGAGATATAAGAAGCAAAAAAAAACAAAATTCTCTTTTTAATAATTTCCATCACTAACCTTATCAAGAAGCTACTCTAGAAAGCGCTGTTCTCCCAGCATTTACTGGCGGCCGAAATATATAAAAAAATCACGTCATTTTTTATGGGTTATAGCTAATTTAAAATAAATAATATACATGTAATACAATAAATAATATACAAAATAATTTAATAATGTAACAGAACTAGTCCACAACACTTTACCAACAACTTCAACCAAACATCACCTAATATATTAATAGTTAAGGAGATATGCGACATCAAAAATTGAATTGGATGGACTCAAATTTCATATTAAAACCGGGAAATAGTAAACACATCTTATTGTTATTTGAGATTTATATCTGATTGCATCGAAGATTGGTAACTGAAATAATAACTGCTGTATAGTATCAATGCTGGCCTGTCGAATGGCGAAAAATAAATTATCAAATATTGATTCAAACGGATGTAAATCTCAAATAACAGTTATCGCGTAACGGGTTAAACTACATAATTAAAAATCAATATATTAAACAATTATTTTCAATGGGTTTTAAGACATATTACTACTACGTCTACGTACCTACTTGTAAATATTTACATTTAAACATAGTTCACTTTATTATATAAATTGAACTAAAGTCTACCCTTTTCTTCAAAATTTCTATTTTTTTTCTAAAAGGGGTCGTCTGAGCAGTTTTCCGAGCAATTCTGCCATACCTACTTATCTGGCGACCTCTCGGGCCGACGTTTCGGATCCCATTGCAAAATCTATTATCAGGCCTGTTATCGCTGATGCAACATGTGATTGTGGATGTTACGGTTAAACATTGGCTTATAATATCTTATCGAAAGCCGCGAATTTCAAAAAGGTATTACAGGTCGTTATGTAGAAGGTGACTTAAGGTACATGTATTGGTGTGGCGGGGTGTTATTGACGGGAATAATAAAAGGAATCCATGTACTTACTTTGACGGCTGGATGCCTCCTCTTCTTCTCCTCGGCTGGCTCTTGATTTTGATCCTCTTTTCACACCAAACTAAATTGCGACACAGATTACGGAATACTTCTTATGGTTTATATATTTCGTTCGGTAAGGTTGTATTTAGCACTTGAGTTTATTGGTTAGCGGTAGGTATTTATATATAAATTAATAATAAACTTCTTCTTCTTTTGGTGTCATGTCAGGTCCCCCCAACGTTGACTATCACCCGAGAGAAAGCCTCCCTGTCCTGGGCAGCACGAAACAGCTCTCCAACACTTCTTATGCCCGTCCAGTCGCGTATATTGTGGAGCCAGGAAATTTGTCTCCTTCCGACACCTCTACGACCCTCTATCTTTCCCATAAGAATCAGGTGGAGCAATTCATATTTTTCTCCTCTGAGTACATGACCCAAATACGATACCTTTCGGATTTTGATATTTGTCAGCAACTCTCTATTCACTCTAGCTCTTTGAAGAACTCTTGTGTTGCTGACCATATCCGTCCAGGGTATCCGGAGCATTCTCCGATGTATCCACATTTCGAACGCCTCCAGCCGGTTCATGCTACTCACTTTGAGGGTCCACGATTCCACTCCGTACAGCAGGACTGACCATATATAACATTTGACCAGTCGCTGTCGAAGTTTCAGGTTAAGATTGTCATCGCAGAATATCTGTCTCATTTTGTTAAAAGCAGCTCGCGATGCTTCAATTCTGCATTTGACTTCGGTTTCTGGGTCAAGGTCTTCCGCTAGGATACTTCCAAGGTATTTAAACTTTGTCACTCTCTCTATACCAGCCCCATTCAATGTGAGGCGTGCTCCCGTGTGATCTTGCCTACTAAACACCATGAACTTTGTTTTATTCACGTTCATGTTAAGACCCAGTCTCACACCAGCCTCATTAATTCTGTTTACTGTTTGTAAGTCTTCCATACTATCTGCCAGAATGACTATATCATCCGCATACCTGATATTATTGACGTGTACACCGTTAACCTTGACCCCCAGTTCTATGTCATGCAAAGCCTCCTTGAATACTAGATTGGAGTATAAATTGAATAACATAGGTAACAATATACACCCTTGTCGAACTCCACGTTTGATTGGTATAGACTTTGTTGAGCTAGTTTCCAACTTGATGACGGCTTCCTGGTTCCAATATAGGTTTTTAATAATGTTAATGTCTTTGTCATCAATACCACGCTCTTGGAGCATCTTGATGAGGTCCGCGTGTTTCACTCTATCAAAGCCTTTTCATAATCAATGAATGACGCAAAAACGTCTTTTCGTTGGTCGCGGCATTTCTGCAGTAGCACATTTATTGCCAGTAACGCTTCTCGTGTTCCAAAACCACTCCTGAAGCCAAACTGGGAGTTATCCAAATCACATTCACATTTTAATCTTATCGTGAATGTATAATCTTTAAAAATACTTGTAACACATGACTCATAAGGCTGATCAGACGATAATCCCCGCATTTTTTGGGATGTGGTTTCTTAGGGAGAGTGATGAATGTAGATTTAAGCCAATCTTGGGGGATGACCCCCAAGATTGGCTGCGTATGTGTTGCTAAAAATTTATTAGGATTGGAATTATATATTGACGGGAGTTATCGATATCTATCTAGAGCGAACTGTCCGCGATTTCCGAGTTTAAGTGTGAATATAGATCCCCTAATCTTTATAATTACATCTTCTTCATCTAGTTGTAACGTATATCTTTTGTAATTGATTTGGTTAATATTACGGTGTATCGTGGCGTGTTCATCCGAAATAGCAGTGCAATATTAAGCTACTTGGGAAGTTGCGCAACACTTAGGTAATTATCAAATTAGAGTCGAGCCTGTTATTTGTATTCACGTTTGAAAAGTATTGTGGTGGAACCAACTAGATTCTAGTATTGTATTATGGTTGCATTTTATAATTTGCTGTCGAAGCTTATGGCTTCAGGGGAAAATTTGATTTAAAAGTAATGTATAGCGATTACTCGGTCGGTAAATATTACTAGTTAAAGGGTATAGCTTCTTACATCAGTATAATGTTCAATTAAATTATTTCAATACACGGATCTGTAATGTGTTGCAAATCAAGTTGAAGACGCTTAGCTTAGTTAATCCTCGGTCTCCCGTAATCGTGTTTATTATTTATATGTTATTTTCTATGTTGCTTGATATATAAAGATATATGACTTAAATATGATTCAATTAAAGGAGGTTGTGGTGGAATGTGGAAAGCGGGGTATAATATGCAGGGACGGAGCGAGGGAAGGCATTGGATTCTTTTGCAGATTTGAAGCTGGCGGAGTTTTATAATAACAAGGCAGGAGTCTTGAAGGAGAGACGTGAAGGAATACAATGGCGATGATAATTACGTGAGCTTGGAGGAAACCCATTATATAATATTGGAAGGAGTTTGGAGTAGGACGACATCTCTGGAGCAGACCAACTACAAAATAAGATAAAAACTTTTCAATATTAATTATTTCTGTTGCTTTCGTATGTGTTTTATTTATAATGTTCTCTGAATAGCAAGTTGTTCCATCATCACTCATAGCGTGCGTCGGGGAACGGTATTGATAAATGCGGTAATAAATTAGTACTGATGTAAGGACGTAACGCCGGGATTATATCTTAGTTTTCTCTAGAATAGAACCGAATTCATAATGCGTGCAATCTGCATTCTTTGAACGCTTTACTAACATATATATGATACTGAGTTTTGTGAATTGAATTGGGTCGCGGGAAATTGACATTTCATGTGGTTATGCAATATCTAACTTACGACGCGGCATAACGGAATCTTATTACCCATGTTAGACTTTTGAGGTTTAATCACGCGTTGTTTTATAAATGGAATAATGAACGGAAATTGAATGGCAGGGTCCGCCTTCTCTCAGCCTTGGGGTGCTCAGGATGTTTTAGACATTCAAGATGGGGACTAGGTAGGTATACGATTCCCATCTCCACCCTTTTAAGGGGGGTTTTTAAGGCCTGCAAAAGGCGGTGTATTCTGAAGGTCCTAGAGGGCGACATATCACTTCAAACATCTTGGAATAAACTTTTGCATTTTTTGCATCTTGTGGCTGGGCGATGGCCGTCGTTTTTTTTTTATCGAGTCTGATTTTGTCAAGTCGAAGGAAGAGTTTCCCACGCGGCACAGGCAGTCGCTCATTAACCAAGGGTCAAATGACGGAGTCACGAATGTTCGTGAATGTATTAACTATGAGATGCAGGTAGCCGTACAGCGATCAAAACCTTTGCTCGGGACCGCATTCAAAAACGAGACAGGACGTTACCCATGAACGAGACAATTACGAGATGCAGGTAGTTGTTTAACAATCAAAACTTCTGCTTGCCGTAATGTCATGGCGATCAATAGGTGATAACTCTAACTAAGGTGAAGGGAATAACTCTTGTTTTATTCTTTCCACTGCGAACTGCACGTGAATGTGGTAAATAAATATGCTGTGCCATACAAGATGGCGTCTTGAGCATATTCATGCATATGTCAAGGACTTCTGAAGTACGTTGCTGGAAGAAATGTCATCCGGTCAACATTTTGTGCATTAATCGCATCTCGACGGTGAATATACTCTTCAGAGCGGAGTTTGGTCTGGCTCAACCTGACGAATGTAAATCGCTCTGTTTCAATCTTGACATACATATCAACAGCATATTGGTGAAATTATCGCTCATATTTCAGTCAGTATGTGATTGTCTTCATTTTCACGAACCATCAAGCGGTATGAATAATGTTTAATTAATCTGACTTTTTCGTTGATGGTTACGGCACCTGCGAATAAAGTATTGTTTTAATTGCAGATATTTAAATTGCATTTAGTAGCTGATACAAAATATACATTAATCAACCAAATTTCTAATTACCCGTACGGGGATTTGTCGAGATTGAGAAGTGATTATGTCGAAGAGAATTCACGTCTATATGCACGTAAGTGGTGTAAGGTGTCAAATTTTACTTAATATTTTAATTTTAAAAAAAAATTTAATAGCGCCGAAAAATGTCATCTTCGCGCGCCCGTTCTAGTCATCTCCAGTTCCATGGTTTGCGAGGAAACATCTGTTTCGACCTTTTCGGCCGTTATTGTCCCTCACCCCGCAGAGTCGCACCACCGAGCTATTTTTTTAACAACATTCGAGAAACTTCCACATGTGGGTTTTTAAAAACGCGGTCGGGTAGCGTGCCACGCGCTCATCCTCAGCTCAAGGGAAGAAACGGACCACAGAGCATACGTTAAAACATACTTTTTGCGTAACTCGCCGCCATCCCGACTCCAGGCGCGGTCCACGACGTGAGGCGGACCGCCCAAGCGGTGCGCCTCGTCCCCCGAGCGGGCCGACCGCGGGTGATGGTCCTGCCCTTTCCCAAAAGGTGAAACTCTCAAGTAAGATAAAGTGATCCATTTGTTTTTATCCACGTATTAAAGTGTGACCTTTACGAAATGGTCAAAGAAGAAATTTTCGAACAGTATTAACTTTTATATTCCGCAGCATTATTCCAATTTGTACCTTCTCTGTTATCTTTTGTTAATTGTAAAATCGCCAAAAGCTTTTTTTTATAAATTTATTTTCATACAAATTTGTGTTTCATTTGTGATCAACTGGTTGATGTAAAATAATAACACCGAATCCACCCTATACCGGAGATATCAGAGTCCGCTTACCAACCTAGCCGAGGTAAATATTGTAGGTGAGTACTTCTCCAATAGGTATTTTATTATGTTTAAATTATTATGAAGAAAACACCTATTACAGTGGATCCACTTATTTTTCAAAGCCAGTTAAATATTTCGCTTAATTTATTATCATACAATGGCCAGCAACACGCCGCATGGTTTGATAATCTGTTGCACGTCAAACGTCAAAACAATTCGCTCCGCGACACCCGCTTCGTCCTTTTATATGAAACATGCTAGTTTCTGGAATTTTCGAAGCCTCGCTTCCCGTTTCCTGTATTCAGTTGTCCCTTTTAATATCCACGAGAGTGCCGTAGATGATTCCAGAATGTTGTAGCGCATCGAAAAATGTTATGGAATGTTCAATCGAGTTGTCATCGAGAGGCCCTGACAGTGGGTAATTATATCGTTACACCTCGTTATGCAATTTGTTACGCCTGAATTTTATTTTGTACTTTTTATGAACATCATTTTTAAACTAAATTATTATCTAACAGAAACCTTATTACTTGTACGCTAAATAAGTTAGATATCACAGACTCAGGTGATCTGGAGTTAATAAAACGTCGCGAGGGAAGTAGGTAAAAAATAAAAAATTAACATTTTTCATTTATCTTAATATTTTTTCTAATTTGAATTTTACTAAGATTATTCATTAGCTTCACAAATGGATATCCCTCCAGATTTTAAAGTTGTCGAGGACTTTAATTATTTCGAATCTATAGTTACTGATGACGGTAATTGCGAGCCAGAAGTCTAACGACGGATAGGTTTGGCGAAAACTTATATGTATAGCTTGAAAAGGTATGGAAAAGTCGCGGTATACCCAAAACAACCAAAAGCTGTATTGTAAAGTTTTAAGTCCACTCAATATTCCATAATGGTACGGAATCATTAACTTAAAAATAAAAAGGAGACAATAGATCGATGCCTTTAAGATGTGGTGTTCGAGATGCGTGTTGCGTATATCACGGATAGCGATACGCAGAAATTTCTTCATACTTCAAAAACTAAAAATCAAGGGGAGACTCTCAACCACTTGACTGGAGAAGCTTGCTGCGGTGGGCCACGTCGAAAATCAAAGAGGAAGAGGAAAAAAACGGCCATATTTTTTTGTAATTTTTACAGCGCCTTAATCTGGCGCACCTAGGCAATAATATTTTGAAAGAAATGAGTATCATACCTCGCTAGCCATCTCTAGTCATGTCTTCCAGAAGGCCTTCGAAGTAAAACGAATGTCCCGCGAAGGCGGACACTTAATGTATTTCCCCATCCGTAACTGACAAGGCGAAGTGACACAAAATTTATTGCTCGAACGAATTTAACCACCATTGTAACGAGCCCTAGAATAGTGTCTGGGCGTCGGGGCGCCGGCGCCGCCCTGGGCCGCCCGGCCCGCTCCAGCGCGAGCCCTTCAGGGCCGCGGACGCCTTTCCGGTCATTTACTCTAATTACGACAGACAGACAATAACAACGAAACACAACACGGTGCCGCAGCATAGCCAGGCCGTATCTTTGCTGAGTGAATAATAGTCATTTTGTGCACATACTTAACTATTTTTGGAATTATGGTAAATCTTCGACTAAATCGGGTAGTAATTATGGTAAATCTTCGACTAAATGGCTTTTGAAAACTACGTTAACGTTAAAAGACTTTTTGTATGCGTGGCACATGTATATGAAAGACCCTCCAGGTTCTCCAACATTTACTTTTTGGAAGCTCAGCAAGGAAACAATTTCTCTTTTATCTCAGGGTAAAAGTATGTAGGTTTTTATGTAATATTCAGACAATCAATCGAAAAGGGACGAGGAATGAAAAGTCAGAATTAATTAAAATAAATTAAGTTTGTTTCTTTCTATTGGTAATAATTTAATTAAAAAATTGTCTGTAAGCGTTTAAACATGAATTTTCTCACAAAAATAATATTTATGAAAATTTACCATTAATACAGGAATTTCAATCAAATTTGTTTTAATTTAACAATAGTGGCACAAGATTTAATAGAATACAAGAGTCAGATTAAATTTAACAATTTAATAATTAACATATTAAATTTCTCACAGCTTACATATAAATTAAGAAGCCAATGTGTAAGTTTAAAATTTTACTCGCATGGAATTTTTATATAAACAGGATTGCTATATTACATTACATATTATTACATATTATTAAAACAGGAGTTATTTTAAAATGGCGTATTCAATAGTTCTGTCAGTTTTTTTTTTCTTTTTAATTCAAACTTCGTCAACTCACGTTTATAGATATAATTCGGTTGATAAATTTCAGAACAATTCACTGGTTATTAGTATAGTTCCATTTTTTTCGTCGGAAAATAATTTTTTCAGTAGTTTTATTATTAGTACAACTGGTTATACATATAATTCGCCGAATAAATAATTGTAACAATTCACTGTTATTAGTATAGTTCAAATGTTTAAACGAGAGTCATCGCAAAATGTCAAATTCAACAGTTTTGTCGGTTTTTACTCCCTTTATATTAACTCGTGGCGTCTGCTTGCTTGCTTGCCGGCTTGCCGTCGAAAAAACTTTGCATCGATTTTTAACCCTTTTCCCGTGATCCAATCGAGCTGAAACTTTGCAAGTCGACTCATGGTGACAATCAAGAAGATCTATCAAATTTTCGTTAAAAAAAATTAATAATTATAGTATAATTTCGGATTTTTAGAAATTTTAATAGTTTTTTTAAATTGGAATCATTACAAAAGTTTCATTATTAGCAACGGCGGCCCGATAACGTCGCGGAATATTTTCTAAATTTGAATTACTCCGTCGGTATACATAATAGGTACTTCACTACGAATTTTGAAAATCTAAATTGACTATGTCTTATCAAAGCTCAACATTTGACATTTTAGAAATATATTAAATTACTGTAAGTTTAGTGTTCTGTTATATGTTTTAATTCGTCTTTAATTGTTGTTATATTTTACAAAGAAAGGGAGTATAATAAAAACATGGTTTTTTAACTCGTGGCTTGGCTTGTTTGTCCGACGAAAATTTTTTGGATCGATTTTTAACCCTTTTCCCGTGATCCAATCGAGCTGAAACTTTGTAAGCAGACTCGTGGTGACGATCAAGAAGATCTATCAAATTTTCGTTAAAAAAATTAATAATTATAGTATAATTTTGGATTTTTCAAATCTTTAATGGTTTTTCATACAACTCAGTAAGTTGTATGAAAATACTCCGACGCAACTGGTAGACACGAAACCCGAAAATGAGAAATGGAGTATTGTAAAAACTTGGTTTTTATGGGTTAGTTTTTTTAGTTTTTACTCCATTTCTTTTAACTCATAGCGTCTGCTTGCTCGCTTTCTTGTCTCTCGTAAAACTTTGGATAGATTTTTAACCCTTTTCCCGTAATCCAATCGAGCTGAAACTTTGCAGACAGACTCGTGGTGACGATAAAAATGATCTAACAAATTTTCGTTTAAAAAATTAATAATTATAGTATAATTTTGTATTTTTCGATATTTTTTATTACTCGCTTTCACTTTTTTTATTACTCGCCCGACTCGAGCCCAACGCGTATGTTAAGTGCCAAACCTGGTTCCACTAGTAAATGATTAAGGGAGTATAATAAAAACTTCGTTTTTATGGGTTAGTTTTTTTCTTTTTAATTCAAATTTCGTCAATTCGAGTTTGCGAAACGGCTTATTACTAAGTCCCTTTTTATAGGTCCAGTATCACATAATTAGCTCGATAAACTTAAGGCGATCGTCTATTAGAATCAGCAAATATGACCATTTTTTTTCATATCTTCTCTTGCGTTTTTTACCACATTTTTGTAGGGAACTATCTCATTTTAAAATTTATTCATCAGATTACATATATTTTAAATACGAATATCTTATTAAAATGTCACAAACTAAATTATATAATTGATTAATAAATTACAAAACCTTCGATGTTTTAAAAATAAAGAAAATTGCTCCACTTTGTGGGCCTTTTATGACTGAATGACCTGTTGAGATGTCTTTTTTATTCAATAATATTACAAAGTAGACGATTATCTTAAATTTGTCACAATTATAGCAAAATCTGTTAGTTTGTTTACTTGTAATTTATGTTTTAAAAAATACTGTTTTTTAAAAATATTTTAATTTTTTTGTGGGTTTTTTTCAATTCTTTTTAAATGGTTGACAACTTTCTTACTTCAATAGTCAAAAGAATAGATATTATAATTTTTTAATAAAAATAATAACATATCAAAATCTTTGTGGATATTCCTGATTTTAGATATTTAATCAAGACGCAACGTATTTATGACACAATACGCAGTGCCTTGATTAAATAGCTAAAATCTGGAATCGAGAATAATTTTTTGATTTTTTTTGTATTAATTTTAAAGTAATAGTGTCTATTCCTTTAATTTATATATGGTAAAAAGTTATAAACTATCAAAAAGGATTGAAAAAAACACACAAAAAATAAAAATAATTAAAAGAACAGTGTTTTTTAAAACATAAATTGCATGTAAACAAACTAACAGATTTTTCAATAATTGTTAAAAATTTAAGACAAACGTTTACTTTGTAATATTATTGAATAAAAAAGACATCTCCACAGGCCATTCAGTCATAAAAGGCCCACAAAGTGGAGCAATTTTCTTCATTTTTAAAACATCGAAGGTTTGGTAATTTCGACGGCTCCTACGTATAATATCATAACCCACAATTCGACGATTTTGAGTTATTAGTGTATACACATGTGTATTTAATTATATCTTTAATTCCAAGAAAAAAAAAATTTTGCAATAAATAACGTTTTATTATTATAAAAAAAAAAAATTTTTCGTTCTAGGAATTAAATATATAATTAAAAACATATGAAATACACAACAAACTCAAAATCGTCGCGTTGTGGGTTACGATATTATACGTAGGAGCCGTCGATTTGGTAATCAACTTTAATGAATAATTATTATATCTTTCTTTTCTATCGCGAAGTAGAAAAATGTTGCCAAAAAATACGTGTTGAATGTAGCACTGTAGGGCTGGGAAAGAAATTACACGAAAGCTTGTTAGAGCACATTGGAAAATTTTTATATGTGATTAAATTCATACTTGAGATAGACCTATAGGTAAGAAAAGGATGGGAATCTTGCGACATCGGTGTGAAAAGGTCATTATTTTTCGCAGCGCTTCAAGGTCAATGAACGGAATTTTTCTCGTTCATGGGAACGATGAAACATTGCACGAGTATCCTTTTTATCTTCGAACGTTATATTATCCTTTTTAAGATAGCACGACATATT
This sequence comes from Agrypnia vestita, assembly GCA_016648135.1. Classification (NCBI taxonomy): domain Eukaryota; kingdom Metazoa; phylum Arthropoda; class Insecta; order Trichoptera; family Phryganeidae; genus Agrypnia; species Agrypnia vestita. Next base: position 89,263 of record JADDOH010004330.1, read on the forward strand.
TTTATAATATGAAAGATTTACATGCGGCAGAGCGGGAAAGATATACGCTATGTATATCGTTTTATATAAATATTACATGCCCATGTATGGTAATTTTTACATCTCTCGCTTCCAATTGGAGGAGACGGTAAGTATTTGAATCAATTGTTTTTATATTAGTGAGCTAATTTTAGAACAAGAATAATAACTCATCGAGGTATTGGTTCGTATTTTTAACAAAAAAAAAATGGCTGTTGAAATCTAGCACGCGTAGATTTTGGAAAGCTAGATTTTTAGATAGAATGATATTAACTACATTCTTAAATATACCATGACAGTATGTATACAAAATAGTATAGTTGTATATTTGATATTTCTTTTTATTAATTACATATTTTTGTTCAGTTTGGCTTATTCATTTGAATTTATTAAAAATAATTTATTATTATTATTATGTTACTATTATTGTTATATACTATTATTGAAAATAGTTTATTTCATAAAAACAAAGAGTAACCCTTTCGTTTCACCCATAAGCAAATCTTGATGAAATTTTTTTTTAAGGTGTAGGTGAACAGTTTTTACATTTAAAATTCAGATTGAAAATTTGGTCCACAAAATCAAGTGTTTACTGCCACAATATACAATATACGTGCACTATATTATATACTCACAGATAGCCTAGCGATAGCTGGCTTATTCTGGGAACTTAAATGTGTATTTTTTAAATTATAATAAACAAACAAGAAATGTCAAAACTTCAAACGTTAACATTGTTTATCATTCAAATTAATATTCCAGCAGCCCATTATAATTGAAGGTAATCGAAGGTAAATTGCCGGAAATCCGCTTATCTGATCTGCCCCATTTTCCAATACCGGATGCCATCCGAGACTGGTGCGGGTGGCCTCAATGGATTACGGAGCATTAATACTTACCTGCGATGTAATATTATCCTGAGAACATTATTATATATAACATAAGATTAATTGATTTTTGCCCGAGCGAATAAAGCATTATTTATGGAAAGGTTTTTTTATATAAAAAATAACATAAAACGTATTTGAGTTTTTTAAGATAACAATAAAATATTACAAATTTTTAATTGTTAAACTATGAAGAGAATCCTGCAATCGTTTTCTCGAACATAAATATGAAAATATTGTTAAACTGTTTTTTTTTTTGTTTTATTTTTTCCTTCCACAAGATACAAACTTTTATACTGAATGTTTACTTACAGGGCTGTGCTAACAACATTATATGTAACCAAAACTATATAGGTAGGTACATGATCTAGAAATTATCTTAAAATAACAATTCATTTTACATGTACATGGTGACATCAATGTTTTTAGTATAATCAAATTAGTAATGTTAGTAATGATTAAACGTGATCGCCAGAAAGTATTGCGTTTATAATTAAAATATTATATTTACCTTTACGTATTATTTTAATGTTATTTATTACCTTTATTGAAATTGTATTTTCTTTTTTCATTCGTTAAATAATTATTAATCCTCTCCTCATATATCAAATTTTTATATAAGTTTATCCTGTTTACAAAAACTTACAATATTTACAAAATTAAATGTTTTTATGGAAATTTATCATTCTTACAAAACTTTACAATATTTACAAAATTAAATATTTATATAAAAGTTTATCATATTTACAAAACTTTACAGTATTTACAAAATGAAATATTTATAATTAACTTCAAAATAAAATAAATAAAAATTAATTATAAAATAAATTACTTCAATGTTTTGTTTAAAATATTTTAGATAAAATAATGGTTAAACATTGTCATTTTATAGAAAAATATTTAATATAACGTAATATAATAAATATTTAATATAAATATAAATTAATAATTGAATGTTTACTTTTTACTATGCTGACGAAGGTAAATAATTTTCACGGAAGCGGTTGGATTTTAATATAAATCTCAATTTTAGAAATATGTAATGTGGCGCATGTAAAATTAATCGAATCTCGCAATGCATTTTCTGTAAAGAAAAATAAACAAGAACCATATCTCGTACGAAACAATTAGCGAGAAACGAGTGAACTCGGGCGGAAACTAATGCCACAAAATCGAAGCTGTGACACCACCCTAAATTTCAACCTCCGCCTGCACGGCCCTCTCCCCCTCCCCCTCCCCCGACCCTAACCAAATAATTAACCTGTCTGCAGCAGTTCACTCCCTGCAAGGGGGATGAACTAATGCGCACGTGACTTGCACGGGGGAGCCTCATTGTCCATGACTAGTCACCAGCTCTGTGCCGTTTGTCAGGTGAACGGGCATGTCGAGATGCTTTACGGTTGTCTGAGTAAGATTACGGTTGGGAAAACATTTTGATTTACGGTTGCAAAAATCTTAATCCTACCACGATAAGATTTGTTCGTTTTCCACTCAGGATGCTGGATTGTCAGAGCCAGAGAACACAATTGGGATGTTCTGTAAAGTAAGTGGCCAAGTAAGGATGTCGAAGGAAAATTTAGAGGTATTAAATTAATCTTTCATTTATTCACAACGTCCCGCCGTTAATGTAGGGAGCCTTCCCTACAATGCAGTAGTTGGCTACACAGGATATGAAGCTTCAAGTATGTACGCTGCAAATAAATGGGCTTTTCCCTGAACACTTTCAAAAACTTGACGCCATTTAAATCCTAAAAATGTAGCTTGAATTCTCCAAATATACCTCTTATTCTCCCTAAACTTTCTGAATCCTCTAAAAGTTCATTAAATCCTGTCAACCTCCCGTTTAACTTCCAAATTACCTTGATTTTACTATTTTTTCTTGTATTCTCACAATCTCCCTTGAATCCTCCCAACTTCCCTTTTATCCTCTCAACTTCCATTTTAATTCTTCCGATCCCCTTATATTCTTCCAATCCTTCTTAATATTCCCAAACTGTGTTGCCTCTTCCTAATCAATCTTGAATTCTGCCAAACTTAATTAAATACTCCGAAACTCCTTTGAATCTTCCCAAACTGTCCTGATTCCTCCCAATCTATCTTGAACTACCATGATATTTCCTTGTTATTCTCGCAGATGTAACCAAAGAAGTACCTATGCCCGATTGTACGATGGTAAACAGATATTTGCTCTACTAGAGATTTTTGTGACACGTCTGAGGATTGATGGAATGAGAAAATTAAAAAAAAATGTTACCCGATCGATATTTTGTAGAAATAATTTATTATATAGATAAAAGTTTTTATATCAGTCACCAATGGTCAATAAAAATTAGTCACCAGCCTTATTGGTAGCAATTTGCAAGAGGTACTCTGTAGACAATCACAAAGGCGACTGAATGATTGTCATTTGCCAATTTTGCTTCAATCATAGATTTTCGAATCCCATAAGGCGGCTTAAAAGAAGAATTTATTTGTTTGTTTATTTGTTTATTTTATTTTATTGTTTATTTTACATTTGTTAATATAAGTTACTAATAACTGCCACACTAGGTAAAAACCTGTTCTGTGGCATTTATTCTCATTTGTTAGTTATTCAATAGTAACAAATAACAATAGTAAATAAGTATAAATGTAAAAATGAAAGCAGAATAAAATGTAGTAATATATACAATCATAATAATACTATATATACATAATAATAATAAATCTAAAAGAAAAAAATATAAACATATAAAAAAAATTAAGTAGATACAAAAATAAATATAAAAGATAAGATACATAAAAAAATAAGTAGATACAAAAATAAATACTATCTTAGAGTATACTTGAAATTATATAAAGCAGATTTTGCCAATTAAGAGGTCAAGGGCGGTTCACTTCGTCAGAAAACCTTCTACCTGATATTTTTATAAAATTGATAATACGGTGTTTAAAAGGTTTGTGTATTGTAATTTCTTTAGTTTCATTTGGTAACTTGTTAAAAACCAGCGAGGATAGTTTTTGTCCAAAAGACGTTTTTATTTTCGGTACCTACCTCGAAATTAATTGCATTTGTCAGCCTTGTAACCCTTGTTTGATTTGTACGCCTAAAATTTACTAAAACAACTTGAGATCTCTCTGTAAGATAGCTTTAAACCAATCATGGGTCACACCATCACATCCTATTCGCGATAATTTAACAAAAAATCTATCATGTGGAACTGTATCGAATGCCTTAGCAAGGTCAAGAAATATTGCGATGCACTTATCTCCATTATCGGTGTTTTGTGACATATTCAGTCATTGCTGATACGGCATCTCCAGTACACATATGCTCTCTGAAATCATATAAATTTTTTGACAAAATATGTCGTTCATTTAAATAAGTTAATAATATTTTCTTTACAATTCTTTCCAATATTTTTGAAAAAATAGTAAAAATGGCTTATAGTTTAATATAATATCATAGTTATATGTTATATAATAACAGCAGTAGTAAGAAAATATTAATCTGCGATGAAATGGAAATTGAAAGCCAAAAAACACACCATGTAGCCAAAGATTGAACTCAATTTTGAGTTTAGATATCAACGTTACCGCAGTTTATACAGAATAATAACATACTGTGATGTTTTCTATATCGCTAAACAATATTTCATTATATAATATATAAACATAGATATATTATGTAATGAAATATTGCTTAGCGATATTTGCTCTCCTGGTCGCGGCGCCACCAACTATTTAAATAAATGAAAATATATTTCTATACTAGCTATTCGTACCCGGCGTTACACGGGTTAAGGATTAAGTTGAAAATAAATTTATGTGGGGAAACAAATGTTCGACCTTTGCATCGAAAATATATCAATGGAGGGGAAAGGGTAAAAGGGGAGGGAGGAAATTTCTCCTATATTACCCACCGGGTCCTAAAGAATAAGTTTCCAAATTTTGAGTCATATATCAGTAGTCAGTATAAAACTCAATGTCTGTCTGTCTGTCTGTCTGCTCTATACAAATCTACACCGTTTATCCGATTCGATTCAAATTTTGCATACTTATGCCAAAGGACCCGGCGGGTAACATATGCGACATTGCCTCCCTTTTCTCTTACCCCTTCCCCTCCTCTGATATATTTTCAATACAAATCTGTACCGTTCGACCGATCGGACTCAAAATTTGTAAACCTATTCTTTAGGAATTGGCGGGCAACATAGGCGACATTCTTCCCTATTATTTTACCCGTTCCCCTCCCCTGATATATTTTCGATGCAAACCTTTACAGGTAACATAGGTGACATTTCCTCCTATTATTTTACCCTTTCCTCTCCCCCTGATGTATTTTCGATGCAAATCTATACCGTTTGATTCGAACCTTTGTTTCTCCCCACATATTTATTTTAAACTTAATCCTTAAGGCTAGACAAACGTTTCACAAACATGCAAATCTGTCAAATTACGTTGTTAGATCGTCCGCTTTCAAGCCGTACGCGAGATGTCCTCTGAGCATAAATCGAATAAAAATTACACGTTCGTTACATATTTACGGAACATACGCTGCTAAAACAGTAAGGTTTTGATATTTTCTTTGCTTTCGTCGGCGTCAGGCATCCCCACAGAAGTACTTCATCTGTCAAAATATTTACTTATTTAACTTTTTACAAATGATTTTATATTATTTGAGTCGACTTATTATTTTCCGTAAATAATTTTAGAATCATATTCATAATTCTGAACTCCTTTTTAAATCAATGCATATCGTAATATGACAATAACAAAACAATTACCTACGCCCACACCCGTACCACGTATGTCAAAATGTATTATTTTTCTTTCAACAAATTCCCGTATTTTATTTACGTCCAATTATTACTTACTGTATAGAATTTAAAAAACATATTAATAATTCTGAAATACTTTTCAAATCATAATGTATACCGTAATATTAAACAAGAAATAAATAGATGGTAGACGTGAACGCGCATGCGCACGGCGCGTACAGTGTGTGTATCTTGATACTTCAAATATTCTGGAACAATTTTTGAAACTGGGATAATACCGAAACTGACATGTGACGCATGTTCAAAGTGTAAAAAGGATGAAACAGTTCTAAAATCCATATAAAACCTTAATATATGGGAGATATCAATTGCTTTTGAGCGTATTATATAATAATAATTCATATAAATGTCAAATTTGGCGTAAAAATACGATTAATAGTGAAATAAATGACGAGGAATATTCGGCTACATCAACACGTCTGACCTCTGCCGTGGCCAGACGGTATGTAATCTGCATTCTGACGTATGAGTATGTCGTTTTTCATACTTTAGAATTTTTGTTCTAAAATAATAATGAACGTGTTTTTGATAAAAAAAATATAGCTTTTTAAAAGTAAATGAAGACTCAAAGGGCGAATATAGATAAAGTATATGGTTCAAAATCGTCTTTTTATATGAATAATTTTGAAAATCATCAAATATCGTAAAAATGCCTTGCAACTTTATAACATTATTAATCATACCTATAAAACTCAATCTGTTCTCTATACAAATTCACACCGTTTGTTCGATTCGATTCAAATTTTGCATACTTATACTTTGGGACCCGGCGGGTAGCGTTGGCAACATTTCCCCCCTATTCTCATACACCTTTCCCTCCTCCTGACATATTTTCGATGCAAATGTGTACCGTTTGACCGATCGGACTCAAAATTTGGAACTTATTCTTTATGACTCGGCGGGTAACATATGCAACATTTACCCCATATTCTCATACCCCTTTCCCTCCCCCTGACATATTTTCGATGCGAATCTGTACCGTTTGACCGATCGGACTATGTGTGTATAGACTCGATTGTCAAGACTGCGATAAAGTATACGTGGGACAAACGGCGCGTACAATTTACAAAAGGGTCAACGAGCACAAACGGGCACGCAAACTCGGTCATCCAGAAAAATCAGCACTGGCTGAGCATTTTATGGATACCGGCCATCATATTGCATTCGAACCGAAAATCCTTGGAAAGCCTAAGAGTCACCATACGCGTCTTATCAAGGAAGCACTAGAAATCTACAAACACCCAATAAATATTAATAGAGACGATGCGATGGTCTCAAATTAAAACCATCTTGGTATCCGGCGCTTCAAAGTCATTCTCGTCGCAGACTCCGCAGAGATAGTGATCAGACAACAGATGAACCATACACACAACACAATACAACACATCATGACTTCGGCACGGTATTGCAAGCCGATACTAAACCACAACACCCACATTCACAACAACACATCAGCCCTGATGATGGACCCTGCAATGGGATCTGAAACGTCGGCTCGTAAGGTCGTAACAACACGGCATAATACCCCAATAAACACAAACTTGAAGATCGGACTCTTAATTTGGAAACTTATTCTTTAGGGCTTGGCGGGTAACATAGGTAACATTTCCCCCCCTATTTTCATACCCCTTTCCCTCCCCCTGACATATTTTCGATGCAAATCTGTACCGTTTAACCGATCGGACTCAAAATTTGGAAACTTATTCTTAAGGACTCGGCGGTTAACATATGCGACATTTCCCCTCTATCCCCTCTATTATTTAACCTGCAAATCTGTACCGTTCGACCAACCGGTCTCAAATTTTGGAAATTTATTGTTTAGGACCCGGTGGTTAGCATTGGTTACATTTCCCCATATTTTTTTACCCCTCTTTCTTCCCCTTATATATTTTATATGCAAATCTATACCGTTCGAATCGAAACTTTGTTTACCTTCACAAATTTATTTTGAACGTAATCCTTAACCCATGCAACGCCGGGTATGAATAGCTAGTATTGAATATTTCTTAATTTCCTAAGTACGAATTCTAGATAATTAAGTAAACTTAATACGTATAAGAAAAAACATATTATGCTTACATACAAATTTTCAATGAACGACTCTTCGCCCGGGAACATTAAAAACGTTTTTTTTGTCGCGGCCTGTGGATTAATGCCTACATTTTTTTTATTTATTGTAAATAATGTTTATTTTATTACTTTTATATAAAAACAAAGATTTTATCTAAGTTATCGCCCTAAAAAAAATGCAATTTATCATATACATTCTGATATAAATGAATAATAAAAACCCACAGTTTCAAAAAAAAACGCCCAAATTTGCATTTGCAGTGAATGTGCCGCCTTATCCCGACGCCGGGTACGAACAGCTAATTTTAGTATAAAATATACATAGAGTTACATAGTTACAGCCCAACATTTTCAAAAAACCAGTTTTGCTACTCTTTTCATTACATCCATGGTCGCTGTACCTCCATGTGCCTTTCCTAGGTCCTGAATACTCAGACAAACGAATCACTCTAACATAAAATTAGAAAAATAATAGATACATAAAAATAACAGAAAATCTTTATATTTACCAGAAAAAAAGCCACTACGCTTGATCGAAAACACATATTGCCATATATCACCAAAAAGGTTAACATCAGTAAAAACTATTATTACAACATACCCTTTTTGCATTTAGTTACGTCTTCCCCTATCCATAAAAAATATTAATTATTAAAGAATAATTAAAGTTTAAAAAAAATTAAAACTTAGAATAGATTTATATCATAGACCTTTATTCATTTTTCAGTATTTTATTTTATTTTATTTTATTTATTTTCTTTTATTGGTTTTCTTACAGCCATATAATTAATCAATCTTGAAAAAAAACAATAATTGATGTACAGAGTTTTGGGCCAATTACAAGAAAACACATATACAATCGATAAAAAAATAAGAAAAAACATGTCCAATAGTGAGTTTGTGTGAGTGTGTGTATTTATGTGTTTATTTATTTATTTTAAAACAATCTTAAAAATTTTCCACTGAATTTAAAAATTTACTTTAACATACATTAATAGCGAATGGAGAGGGTGGAGGGGAATGTGGGACGGGAGTAGAAGGGAAGATATAATGTACAAATTAGTTTGGGTGCGGTAGTGTAGATATTGTTTGTTTTATGTTTCTTATTGTTGCGTTGAAAATGTCAATGTGGTGATAGTTTGTGTTAAATGAATTTGTGGATCTGAAAAATGTGGAACGCTTCACGATTTTGCGTATCATCCTTGCGCAGTATATTTAATAGTTTAATAAAGCCAAACATTTTTACACTGCTATATGAAATATATGGTGTGAAAATTTTCTATAATAGTTCGATAATGCAATACGTACTTAAGTTTGCAATGAGAAAGATTGCTCGAATTCCAAATTGATCGCTCGCTTGGCCGGGAGCGAGTTGGGATGGGGTGAGGCGCGGAATGCAATAACACAAACAAACCCCCGGCACAAAGCCGCCGCCGAGGATGGAGAGGATATTCCACACAATGAATCCATCTTGCAGGAACCGTTCACACCTGACTTACCTTATTCTCCATCCATGCAGGCAATATTGTCGCCAGCGCAGTACAGGTGCGCAGTTCTCACTGCACCTACACGTTCGTGGAAATTTTGCAATTTTTACAAAGTAACATACAAGTAGGCGTAATATTAGGAATGCCTCGCGCTATTTTTCCCATATATATTCAGGTATTTTTAATTGAATTTTTTTAAGGTAACCACCGTGTCTTAAGATAATTTTGACAGTTTAAAAATAGCCGTTATAATTTTGTCAGTCTTAATAAAGAAATTGTCTTATGACTGTAATACAGGATTGATATTATGATTTTTCAGTTGTCATGTTTAAGTAAAAAAAAAATCAAAATAAAAAATGAAATATGATACGATTTCTCCATACATGTTTACACATAATCCACTGTACCGTACAAATCTGACAGCCGTTAATTATTTTTTTGCTGTCACTCTTAAATTAGAAGGTATATCATCCAAGCTTATTACTCACTTTTATTTAACTCGTAGCGTCTGCTTGTCTGCTTGTCGGCTTGTCTGCTTGTCTGCTTGGCTGCCGAAAAAACTTTGGATCGATTTCGAACCCTTTGATCGAACCTGATCCATTCGAGCTGAAACTTTGCAGGCAGACTCGTGGCGACGATAAAAATGATTTAACAAACATTTAAAAAAATAAATAATTATAATATAATTTTGAGATTTTTCGAAATTTTAAAGACTTATATATTGTTTGATTTTCGAACCCGACGCTTGGAGTAGGCGCGAAACCTGTTTCATTGAGTAAGGGAGTATAATAAAAACTTGGTTTTTATGGGTTAGTTTTTTTTATTTATAAATAAATAAAAAAACAAGTTTGTATTTAATTTTATATAACTTGTTCAAAAATGTCGAAAACAAAATTCTTATCTAAACCTATGAAACTCAATGTCTGTCTGTCTGTCTGTTCTCTATACAAATCCACACCATTTGTCCGATTCGATTCAAACTTTGCATACTTATGCTTTAGAACCCTGACATATTTTCGATGCAAATCTGTACCGTTTGACCAATCGGACTCAAAATTTGGAAACTTATTCTTTAGGACTCGGCGGGTAACATAGGCAACATTTCCCGCCTATTTTCTTACCCTTTCCCCTCGCCATGACATATTTTCGATGCAAATCTGTACCATTTGACCGATCGGACTCAAAATCTTATTCTTAAGAACTCTGTATATATGTTACATTTCGTAATGCAAATAAAATATATGTTACATTTCCCCTATTCTTTTAACCCTTCCCTTCCCTGATATATTTTCAAGGTAAATCTGTACCTTTCGACCGATCGGACTCAAAAGTTGAAAAATTATTCTTTAAGACCCGGCAGGTAACATATTTGACATTTCCCCCCTATTATTTCAACCCTTCTCCTCCGCTGATATATTTTCGATGCAAATCTGTACCATTTGACCGATCGCACGAAAAATTTGGAAACTTATTCGTTAGGACTCGGTGGGTAACATATGCAACATTTCCCCCCTATTCTTATAATCCTTCCCATCCGCTTATTTATTTTCGATGCAAATCTATACCATTAGAATCGAAGCTTTGTTTACTCTCACAAATTTATTTTAAACTTTATCCTTAACCCGTGCAATGCCGGGTAAGGACAGCTAGTCTGTTACATTTTCAAAGCGTTCCGTCTTTCATCCTACATCGTTCCTGTGTTTAGCTGACTGCATACGTTATTAACTGGACTTCATAGATAATTTCATTGGAATTTTTGTGTATGACTTTGCTAAAGCACAATAAAAGGAAACAGAAATTCCTGCTACAAGAATATTCAATATAGTATATCGACGGTTCCTACGAAAACTAAGACATCTACGAAAAATCAATTTTAAAGGAGAGCTATTTGAAGTTTGGCTTAACATATAAAATAAGCCTATTTATCTCCTTATACGTCAATTTTTTTCTTCGAAAATAGTAGAATTTTTTTTTTATTATTTTGTTTATGCGAAGAATATTTTCTATGTATTGCTACAAAAAAGTCAAAAAGCATTTTTGGTAGATGACTGAGATTACGTAAGGACCTTCGATATACAATAATTCATGTTGACATTTTACTATAAAATTCAAGCAGTCTTCCGCTTACTTTTGGGTATAATTATGGGTCAACTGAATACGCCATTCAATAATTTATTGTATTTATAAATTATTTGGAAAATAATGCAATAATCTCTCCATTGCACTTCTTTATTATTTACACCAAAACTTACAAAACCGCGTCATCATTATCAGTAAGTCCATCCACTACTGAATAAAAGAGTCCTCCCACGATCATTGGTATATTATTTTCATCCTTCTGTTGAAAAAATACGTAAAAAAACACGATTGTAAAGTAATAAAATAGCGTTAAATATTTTTTTAATAATTGTAAAATAAAATTAAAATAAAATCGGTAGCATCCTGTCAGAATAAAGGCGGAGTCAGTTATCAGCTTCGTCACCCCGCTGGAGTTCACGCTCTCGATGCAGGCTTCGGCTCCGGCGGCACGGCCAGGAGCTTGCTACATTCCTGGGGGCACCACCCTTTACCATTACTATTAACTTCATATTTCACAATTTTTTTAAAGCAAAGATGTTTTTTTACTCCGATTGTTTCTTCTTGGCATGTCATTCTTTTCGAAATAGCAGAACTTTGAAAATAAAAAACAATTTTTTTTATTAGTCAGATACTTAGAAAAGCATTTTTCCTGTCAATTATTGTATTTTTCGATTGTAATCTCCTATTTACCTACATTTGGGGTATAGAAGCAAAAAATTACAAAAGTTTTGTATTCGTCACCGAAGATTTCTTATTTAAAATGTACTGAATTCTAGATTTTATGTATCTATCCCTTCCAAAACATGTATCGGAAAATTAAAAAATAAAAAGTTTTCTTTGTATGTTGAATTAGCAAAATTTTGAATGCGTTTTTCTCAAAACTACGTTTTTCAACCTAGTTGAAAACATATTTAAAAAAAAAATCCGATTTGCATCTGCCATGTCTTTAACTGTTTGAATACCCAGTTTCTATGGCGGCACGTAGAGATTTTCTTTATAAAGAATTAGATTTCCCTTAGAAGGGGAAAAAATAGATTTTTTTTTATGAGCGATGAAAATTTTCTATAAAAATCGGAAATAAAATTCGCTGGTCCGCCATTTTCTTTTTAGTTATCAAAATTCCCCGACGTGATACTGTAAATATATGTGTCTAGTTTCTAAATATATTTCTATTTTATTTTTCTGGTAAACCGTAATCTCTGTCAACCGCCGAGCAGCAATTTCCAGCAGCAGTGTCCTCTTGGAAGCAGCAAAAGCTCTGTGGAAGCATAAACTGTACTTTAGATTCAAGTATAAAAATTTGTATACAATCTTCTATATGTGTATATTGACTTTGAGTTTTAATAAAAAGTACGTAATTTATAATGAGTAAACTTATAACAGAGACCCAAGACATAATTTTTTTTGACATGAAAGAGTAGGGGCATTATCCTTGGCTTTACACAAACGAGTTTTTCCACAGTATGCTTGGCCACAATAGTTTAGACATTAGATAGTGTATATGATAAGGCATTTTTATCGATTGCTGCGCGGCATAATCGATAATGCTGAAATTATGCGGAGCATTGCATTGGTTTGTATGTTCTTAATCCTTAAACATCGTCAGCATAGATTATTTCACATTCCAACATACTGTAGGACCAACCTGCCAATAGTTATGCCTGTTAGAAGAGCTACTGCTACGCTGAACAATATCACTCTGGATATTTATTTGTTCTGTGTCTCTAAAAGGATTTTCCGAAGCAGGATTCTCCTACACCTTTGATATGATCTTGTTTACGCTTCGACAGGCCAGGAGGCCCAATTACAGAAGCGACATACATCACAAAGCACCCAGGCTTGAATAAATCACATAGATTAATTTGTGAACTTACCGGGAATCGAACCCGGAACCCTCGGTGTGGAAAGCCACTGCGCTACGCTGTTTAATAATATACTTACTTACCATCATATGATATGATTGATAAGCTTTTATATTTGATGATATATTTACTTACTTACCATCACGCCATTCACGCCGTTTCCTCATGGGAGTAAGCAGAGAGGATAGAGCGCCACCCTCTTCTATCCTAACACACAACTTTAGCCTCATCCAGATTCATACATCTTCGCATGCAAGCTCGATGGTTGTTGAGGTTTCTAACGGGACCATCTTCCAGTATCTGGTTAATCTAATCGCGCCACGTCTTCCGCGTTCATTTTCTCTTCTGGCACCGTCAATACTCGTATTAAATATCTTTCTTACCATTCATTCGCTCAACATACTTAAACTACATGAGTGATCCTTTTTTTTTAATTCTATTAATTATGCTAAGATCAACTTTACGTTCATTACAAATATCCCCGTTTTTTACTGTATCATAAATGGATTTGCCGCACGTACGTTAAGGGATCTTCACTGCATTCAGTGTGCTCTTCTACCAGTTCCAGGTTTCACTTCCATATATCAGTGCTGGTACCAGAATTCCATTATTTACCGCTAGTCTTGCCTCGGTAGACATATTTATTTTAGATATTATTTCATTAAAAGCACCGTTCACCCAATTCCCCGCAGTCACTGTCCTCTCGATATCTTTCTCAACCTTCCCTCTTCTACCGAACACACTTCCCAAGTACCTACACAAACTTATCTACTTGTTGCAAACATTATTGCCTACTAGTATTTCACACGTTGTCTTACTTTCCTTTAAATTAAAGTTTCTTAGTGTCTCATTCACGTACAAAAGTGTTGAATGGCACTGAAATATGTATTTATTTTTACTTACTTACTTACTTACCATCACGCCGTTTCCCCGAGGGGGTAGGCAGAGAGGATAGAGCGCCATACTCTTCTGTCCTGACATACAACTTTCGCTTCGTCTACATTCATACATCTTCGCATGCAAGCTCGACGGTTGTTCAGACTTCTAACAGAACCATCTTCCAGTATCTGGTTAATCTGGTCATGCCACGTCTTCCGTGGTCGCCCTCTTTTTCTGGCGCCATTTTATTTATTTCATGGCATATTTATTTTTAATATTGTAAATTATTGTTACTTTTATATATATTTTTTTAAATTTATGGTGAAATACCTATTAATATTTTAAATAAATAGTAAATAGTATTATGATTAATAAACGGAGATACAAAAATCATTATTCAGCAAATATGAATTATTTGTGTATGTTTAAGTATCTATTTTATTTAATAAGAGAGTTTAATCTCTAATTTTTTATTTCCATCTAATGAATTATTTACCTTGAATTATAATAGCAACCCTTAATTTAACTTATTACATACGTTCTCATTAATAAACAATCTATTTAAAAAAATAATAATTTAGTAAAAAATATATTATAAAATGATACCTAAGATTCTTTACTTTCACTATTTGATTATAACGATAAAAATGTGTATGTTTGTTCCTTTATGGCGCTCTAGAGACCAAACGCTTAGTCCGATTTTAATGATTCTTACGACAATCGATTTGCTTAATCTTGCTAATATCACTTAAGACATGACAGTAATCAAAATTCAAGATGGCGACAACCAGACGCCATATTGTGAAAAAGAAAAAATGGATGAACTTTGTTAAATGGGGTATCATTGAATAGGTATTTAAAAATCATCTTAAGGTTTCTCTTATTATTCCACATTTTGAATGACCATTTTGGATCTATAACGATTTAAAATTGGTGAGCAAATATTATTATTTAAATTTTCAATATTTATATTAAAGCTGTAATAAAATTCTTATATACTCACATAAAAGGTCTTATTAACTTGAAAAATAATTATAATATAATTCAATATAATTCTTAAAATCGAATTAAAAACCAAGAATTCGTTATTTTAACGTATATATGATATATGCTATGATATGCCTGCAAATTAAGATTTTCAAATTTTAACTCCTTTTATAGACCAGTACCTATTCATTCGTTAATAATATTCACAATTTCCTGATTCGTTCAGTACATTGTGTAGTGTTCAGTAAAGCCAGCTCATACTGATCAAAAGCCATAGGCCACCTTAAAAAGACTTACATACACGTTTCCCATATATACAGTTTCGTCTCTGTGAGACTTCTGTTATTAATCTTCATTAATTTATTTCTTGTAAAATGAAGTTGCTTATTCAATAAGCTATCCATGAGATTCGCAGCACGCTCCACTAGCACCACATATGTAGGTATAGCACTACCACACCGTTTGTCTACTACTCTTACCTCTCTTACACAGGGTGGAACAGAGCTAGTCCACAATACTTTATAGGGCTTGATTATGAGTCGAAAATGTTCAAGCAGCCATGACATATCAATAGTTTGGAGTGATGCAATATCAATGTTTGCATTTTTTTTCAATATTTCTGACTTATTTCTTACAAAACATTTACATTCACATTTGTTATCGATATAAGTTACCTATCATTACAGTAATTTATATCTATTACGAAAAATTCATTCGTTTCAATAAAAGTTAAATAAAATAATAAAAACCCTGAAGCATTCCAATTGGAATTGGAAGGCTTTTATTATTTTATTTGACCTGTATTAAAGAGAATGAATTTTTTTATAATATATATGTTACTGTTATCATAATCTAACGTTTTGCAAAAAATACTCCTTTGAAAGATAATTTTAACGACCGTTACATAGAAATACGTTAGAAATAACCTAATTAGGAATAAATAAATAATAAACAATAATAAGTAAAATAAAATAAGTATAAGTAAAATAAATAAAAATATTTAAAAAATGAAAAAAAAAACACTGTATTAAAAGTGAAACTTAAATTAAAATTGAAAAGAAAAAAACAAGTCCAGTAGTCTAGAATTCTGTTAAATAATGTTGAATACACCATAGAAGTAGTTTCATGAACAATACACACACAAAACAAATAATAAATTTTAATGTAGAACATAGCGACTTCAAAAGTCGGACCCATTAAAAATCTATACCGGCTCAAATCTTCCGAATTATGTATTTTTTTTATTTTTTAAATTTACTTTTTTTTAATAAATTTTTTCAAATGGCTTTTCTCAAAGTTACACAAGAAAATATCGAAAAAAATAATTTTGTGTTTTCGTGAAATTCTCAAGAAAATATTAAATACTATTGCTACGTTAAATTTTTGAAATCGATAAAACGTATTAAATAAAGATAATACAATAAATTTCAAGGTTTAACGTACCAATATGTAGAAAACTGTACGAATGCGCAACTAGCTAAAGATATACATATGCAGTATATGAAGTTCTATCCTCAATCCTTAGCTATATGAGTATCATTATCATATTTTTAAATAATTATAATATATAAAAAAATATATTATACTAGCTGTGCCCGCGCGGCTTCGCACGCGTAGATTTTTAGTACACTATAAGGATCGTCATAAAACTTTCGCGAACCTTCTGGAACATTCTCCTTCCAGAACTTTCAATAAATTTGTCAAATGTACAGGAACCTTCTAGACACACCGACACATTCCTCCACTCAGTTTAGAACCTTATAGAACTTTCGAGAACCTTCTCCTTCCAGAACTTTCTAGAGCAGGTTTTCCGGAACCTTCTAGACTCACCGACAGAGTCGGAGCGCCTATTTTGAAACAACCTGAAGCATTTGCGACCTTCCCATAACAAAACAATGTGCTAGAAAGCACATTTTCGTCATCCACTCCCACCGACGCACAGCCACCCCCACCAAACTCGCATATTTTCGATGTGACACCAAGGGCTATCCACTACTACAATCACCGGTGGGTGGTTGTGGCTGGTTGTGGAGAAAACTTGGCGGATAGGGAAACACGGGTTTCTTTTTATATATATATTGATTATCTATTCTCTAAAAAATCAACATCCTCGCTAAAACTATCATCATGAAGAGTTGTGACGTTATTTTTTTAAGTTTGTCCAAATTTTTCAGAACACAGTACTAGATTTTTGTCATAGGGACATCATTAATCAATATATATTATAGATGTCTCATAGAGACGGAATTATGTTTTTATGGAAAAGTAGATATAGAAGTCTTTGGATGTTCATAGGGCTTACGACCTATCGTACGGCTGGCTTAAGTAATCACTTTACACAATGTAACGTTCACAATTTTCACCCATGATAGAATACCATGTCTATCAAATTTTTGGAAGTTGTATATATTTAAATATTACAACATGTTCCGTATATGTGATATAATATCCTTAGGGCAACCGGCATCCAAAGTTTTTTCAAAATGTCCTTAGGTTTTCACGGCCGTTCAGAATCTTCTGTGTATAGTTTTCTGGGATATTCTGCCGTGTGTGTGTGACCTCTCTGGCCAACGTTTCGGATCCCATTGCAGGGTCCATCATCAGGGCTGATGGACCCTGCAATGGGATCCGAAACGTTGGCCAGAGAGGTCACACACACACGGCAGAATATCCCAGAAAACTATACACAGAAGACAAAGTTTTTTCATTCCCCTAATGAATTCATATTGTATCGCAAGAAATAAAAAAATTCCCACCTACTCTTTAAGAAGAAAATTCCTTTTTCAAAACCACGTTTAGGACAAGAAAAAAAATTTAAGCTATTTAAAACAAAATAATTTTTATTTTCTGAAAATTCAAAAAAATATTCTGTACGTTTATATGTATTTTCTCTCTTGGACTCTTGGTCACCCTTCGTACAAAGTTCAAGTAGTATCTTTCGCTATAGTGTGGATATACACATACACAGTGTATGCTTTCTTTTGAAACTGGTGTGAAGGAGATAACAAAAGGTTCACTGAGAGAAGTCGGAAGGAGCCGGTCAGATTACATGGGATGTATTCAGTTCAGCAAAGCTCTAAGATTAAGTGCTGAAGGTTGTAGGGAGTTCTTATTATAGAATAACGAAATAATAATAATACCTTATAAAAACCTCTACAAGATTTGTAAACTTTTTAGAATCTCTCGCGAGTACCTAACGTACCCAAAATATTATGGAATATTTCAAAGAAATTAATAAGTTTAATATTTTTCATTAAGTTTTTATTTAAACATCTTGAATTTCAAGAACTTTAGGTTATAAATACGAAATTCAAGAACTTAAGGTTATAAATACGAAATACGAATTATAAAAACTGAAATTCAAGAACGTTAGGTTATAAATACGACTCGTAAGTGTTCAATACGATTTTTAAAGAACGCGTGTAGTGGCAGATGTTTATTTATTGTTAGTATTTATTTGAATTATTATTACGAAATTCGGCGCAGATGTAATAAACAGAAACATAATATATAACACCAAATTGTCGGTCCGAATTACACCGGAGTTTGCCATATATGGTTTTGAATCTACCATTGGAGTCGGATTATTAAGTCAATACGTCATTGGGGACAAAGTATTTTTTTTAATTTTAGTATTATAGTACCTAGTCAATCATTCAATAGTTTTTACATGATATAGATAAGGTCTGGAAATATGGCCTGTGCCAGGACAGAAGTCTGCGGCATTCTATCTTCTCTGCCTACCCCTCTGGGAAACGGCATGATATTAGTAAGTTAGTTTCTTCTGTTACTAGATATATAATTTCAAAAATAATGACTCATACTTCATCTCTTATATTGATGTTGTTCGTTCCAGCCCCGGGAAAAGAGACTGTTCAATGTCTACACGACTCTCAAATCTCTTCCCGGATCCTGGCTGGAACCCACCGATTCTTTTATTGTTCGAAATAAGGAATTAAAACACGAAATGAAATTTATAATTAAGCGAAAAAAAGGAAAATTCTTCGAAAATAGCGACCAAAAAGGAATAAAAATATACAATTACAGGCACGGATTACTGCATTGAAAAATATTACAAAAATGCTGCCGCTTTTCTAAAAATCTTCCCTTTTATACTTCTTGAGATTTATTTTTGCCAAATAAAATATAAAATTACAAAATATCATGTATGTTCCAAATATTTCTTCTTTCAAAATTTTCAATATTTAAACTATAAATTATCGAGTTCGCATAAAATAATAAAGAAAACATATTTTTATTAAATTAATAAACAAATATGTACACAATATAAAAAAAAAATCAATTTTGAAGACATTTTGATTATACACTGCATTGCCAAATTATTGATAAATATTTTGGAGGAAACAGATGTGTTATAAAAAATGAATGATACATTTTATATGAAGATAATATTTGCATATAAAATATAATTAAATGGTTGAGTCGTATCAATTACGGGTTTATGTTTTAAAAAACGTGATTTTTCGTAGTTCCTGAGTTGCAGTTATTTGCACATTTGTCATTGTTTGTGGAATAAAACAAATACGTTATATAATACAAATAAGTACTTTTTTTCCTCATAATTTGTTTTGCTTTTGAATTATGAAATGAATATTCGCCATTTGAGGTGTCCAGTAAGCCTCTCGCTGACCCGAGTTGGCTGCAAATCCATCACAAATATTGCCAAGTCGGCGCATTCAAGGAAATGTCGCTCTAAAAGTAAGTTTATAATATAAATAAATCTGATTTACAGATCTAAGCTGGCATACTATAGTTTAATATTATTACGCATATAAAATATAAAATTTAATACTCGAATACTCACATATCTCTGATTTTAGAAAACACCAAAGCTAAATAAACTCTGGAGGATTAGAACTAGAACTAATGCTCCCTTTCTGATTTTTATTTGGTCGCCTTAACCGCCTCGGCAGACGAGTAATGATACTAGGTCAGTGTGGATAGTATCGTATTTATAAAAAAAACTTACCACCACACTCTGAAATATACAAATATACTAGCTAAAAACAATCAGCTTCGACTATTGCTTTTGCTACGTAGTTTCGAGCTTACTACCACGTCGCAATCTGTGCTAGGTAGTACTCCGTAGATTAGGTTGCTATGTTGACTGAGTGTTAGGTAGACTTGGTAATATGTTGACGGGTGCCAGATAAACTAGATGCTATTTATGTATGTAGATAGAAATTTCGGTAGTAGGATTTCGTTAAATAAATTGATTTGTATTTAAGCTAAATATGTTTTTCCAAGACTAGCCGACGAGTTAGAGAAAATAATATAATAGTATGGGAAAATTATCAACATGGTTAAATAATACAAATCGTAAACTCAGTTATTTATTTCAATGAAATATTTGTTATTTATCTTTTAAAGAATTTATCGGTGTATAATACAAAATTGATAACCACTCAAAATCGATCACAGAATGGTGTCAAAGTGTCATAACCTTCCAGGCCCGACCCATCTCTGTACAATGAATTTATGTTCCATCAAAAAAAGCTCATTGACAGCGGGCGTTATTGAAACCTTAACCGATATCAGCTGAACGGCGCAAAAACAAATAAAGCTCACTTCGAATAGTAAACACAATTTACTTTTATACGGCGGACCGTTGATAGAAATGAAAAAGCTGTCACAATATAGCCGTTCCTCTCCCCCGCCCGACTCGGGGAACCTCAAACTGTGCGCGGAATATGCTGGTTTTCCATGAAACAATTCTTCACTCACGGAACGCTCTCTTCTCGACTATTAATAACTAACAACCTCGAGAAAAAACGCTCTTGGCATTCCTATTAAAGAAGTTGAAATTAAAAATATATCTACAATCTTTTTGACAATGGGTGGGCTTCTATTTAGGTAAACAGTGCCGTAGGTAGCATTTCTATCACATTCTACAATATTTTAAAAACCATAGGCCCAGTGGCCTATAACTTAACTGCCCATAAAACAAAAATCAAAAGCATATCTCATCTGTCTCCCTGAAGTATCAAAATCAAATTGAAGTAATTAAATCACATTTATATAAGTGATAGAGCAATACATATAAAAGCTGATATACTGATAAATATGTGCTTAGAATAATAACTAAGTAATAAAATTAAAATAATTTTTTCGCACTTGTAGAAGCGTACCTTTGTATCCGTGACATTCGGATAAATCGTGAAATATTGAAATAAAATCATAAAATTTCATACGCCGTGACACAAAAGTGAAGGGTCTGACAGCCCGCCTTTTGTCATTTCTATTGTGCGCTACTGACATCAAGGTAAGAAGATTGGCTCACGTCATATTATTATAAACACAGTTAATATAATTGTTTGTCTTGTGTATATTTGATACGCAAATATTTTGCTTATCGTTATGTAACAAATTTTTTGACATATTCAACTACAGATGCATGTGCAATAGGTAAATTTATTGTACTCGTAAAGTGCACCTAAATGTCTTTGCTTTGACTCTTCAAAACCGTTCGAATCTTTCACTGTTCAATGAAGGGTGGGTAGGATTATATATCTAACTGTTAGTCATTCATTATTAAGTAACAAAGTTTATTTATTAATTATATTACTAAAAAGAAAATAATTTGTATAAAACCACTATTTATTAAATATCAATATGTATATTTTATTTTCAGCGTACAACGTATACTTTATTTTATTTTGTTACCACAAAGCTATTTTTCTATTATTGAAGAAGTCATTTATTTTATAGTGATTTTATCATTCTTACATTGACATATTTATTGACGATTTTCTCCACGAGAATTGGCGCCACTGTATTATTATCAAACTTTTTATATATAGAAATTAGATAAGAATTAATATTTTTGTGTGGGATGCGTAGATAGATTTTCATCGATGCTAGAATTGTCTCTGTTAAAGTAACCAATTTATTATTTATTTACTGTTTTTTTCAAACTTCATTTTAATCTATATAAATAAAAATGTTAATGTTCGTTTGTACAAAATCGCTAATCACTGAAAGTTCTTCACCGATTGCTTTGAAATTTTGGCAAAACGTTGCATTCGAATTCAAGGATGTTTTTGTGTACCTATTTTGTTTTTATATACCTACTATTTATTTATATAAATAAAAATATAAATGTTTGATTGTCAAAAATCTTAAATCTCCTAAAGTTCTTCAACTACTATTGCTTTAAAATTTTGACACAATGTTCCATTCGAATTCGCGCAAATTAGTTGAAAAAAAAGGCGCCGGTACAGTCTGTTCAAACCTTTAATAAAGACGATTTATGTATGAGTAACAGGATGTTTACAAAGTAATATTTTTTAATAAAGGTATATTTTTAAAATAATAATTAGGTATCTATTTATGAGACAATATTTAAAACATAAAAATAAAATAAAAAATAAAAAACAACATACGTACATTCCTGCCTTCATAATGAGTCGAAAATGTTCAAGCAACCCTAATATCAATAGTTATGGAGATATCGCGGTTTGTATTTATTTTCAGAATATTCCTGAATTATTTTTTACAAAAAGTTGAACTATCATTACGGAAGGGGCGTTCAGTGAGAACAATAAGCATGATTTTTATTCAAGTACACAGGGTTATTTGTAAAACATTAATAACCTCTCAGGACTATGCCTTGATTAAGAGTCGAAAATGTTCAAGCAACCATGACCTAATATCAATAGTAATGGGGATATGCGACATCAAAGTTTGCATTTTTTTTCAATATTTCTGTCTTATTTTTTGTAAAACGTTGGACTATCATTACAGTAACTTATATCGAATATGAAAAATTTATTTTCTTTAATACAAATCGAATAAAATACTAAAAACCTTTAAATTCCAATTGGAATTTCTGCAGGGTTTGTATCATTTTATTTAATTTTTATTGAAACGAATGAATTTTTCGTAATCGATGTAAGTTACTGTAATTAAAGTCCAACGTCTTACAAAAAATAAGTCAGAAATATTTTTAAAAAATGCAAACTTTGTTGTCGCATACCTCCATAATTATTGATAGTAAGTCATGGTTGCTTGATTATTTTCGACTCATAATCAAGGCAGGAATATAGTCCTACGAGATTATTAATGTTTTACAAATAACCCTTTATATTTCAATAAAAATCATGCTTATTGTTCTCACTTAACGCTCCTTCCCTTCCGTAAAGATAGTTTAACTTTTTGTAAAAAATAATTCAGAAATATTGTAAACATAAATACACACTATGATCTTACATATCTCTATAACTATTGATATTAGGGTTGCTTGAACATTTTCGACTCATTTGTATTTCGTTACACATTGAAAGGTAAACTTGCTGGTTAATTAAATATGATAAACAATATAAATTAAATTAAATCCATCTACAAAATCCTTCCCATGTATTTAGAGAAAAATTTTAAGAGTACTATTTTTTGTTGTCGTTATTTTAGGTTTGTTTATTTTATAATTGGCCTAAGGCATGGTCTACTTATACTAATGTCAATACGATTATCTATCAATGGCTGTAAGTAAACGACATAGAATGAATGATTTTAAAAACAAATTCTACAATTATTTTACAAATAGTATAGAATTGTAGAGCATAAGATGTAATATATATTTATTATACTTTAGATTGTACCATCGATTAGATGATATTATGGATTAATTATAGATCTTTATAGATATTATAGATAATATTATAGATCTTTACAACTCCTTGGTGCGGAGTAGACTCGAGAGTGGCTCGATGATCTGGGGGCCACATGAGGGCAAGTACTCTCTTATGGTGGAGAAAGTCCAAAAGAAGTTTCTGAGATATCTCTACATGAGAGAGTACGGGCATTATCCTTGGCTTTACCCAACCGAGTTTCTCCAGGGTATGCTTGGCTACAATAGTTTAGAGACTAGAAGGAATGTGTATTTGATTACACATTTTTATCGATTGTTGCGCGGTATGATCGATAATCCTGAAATTATGCAGAGCATTGGTTTGTATGTTCCTGATAATTACACTAGACATCGTCAGCATAGATTGTTTCACATTCCAATATACAGGACCAACCTGCCGATGGTTATGCCTGTTGGAAGAGCCACAGCTATGCTGAACAAAATCGCTTTGGGTATTGATATATTCCATGTGTCTGAGGGGGTTTTCCGAAGCGGGATTCTCCTACACCTTTGACCAGATTTTATGTTATTTTTAATTTATTAAATATTTTCATTTTTGATATATACTTCCTAATATGTATGCCTTAAACATTTTGTTTGTCATGTACATATTATCATCATGAATTGAAATTGAATTGAATTAAGATGTTAAGATGTAGATTTGAATTTGTCTTGAGCCATGAAATATTCCTCTTCTGAGCGCGTATAATCATCATCATTATCTAAAATGGATGCTATATGTTCCACATTCAGCGGTCGAGAGGACGCCATCTTGTCCATGCACTTAGAAGACAACGTTAAATCCTAAAAAAGTATCTCACAATAAAATAGTAAAACGAATGCAAACGTTACACAAAGCCCAACATTGCGATAACTATAAAATGGTGGTTCTTACCGCGGCGCCACAGTCTCCAGTTAGCGAGTGGACGTCAAAACGACGTAGATTGGGTTTCTAAGGTTAAAATAATAATGTATGGTTTTGTTATGTATTTTGTACCCGGTATGTCTCAATCAAACGAAGCAATGTAATTCGCATAAAAGGGCTATTTACTTCGACTTTTGATACCCCGTGCATTGTCCATGCTGACATTTTCACAAAATATACACGTGTTTTATATCCGGTGCCAATATTAGCAGACTATCATAAATACAAGGAGTTTTATATCTTAATCTAAATTAATTATCTAATTAATCTGTAATTGCATAATAATGTCTTCAAATAAAAATATATACCTATATAAATTAATTAATTAATTAAGGAAAATAAAAAATAATCTTAAACAAAACTTTAACCCTTTATACATTAAACAATTATTCTACACATATTTACACTTGGACTTATGACTAACTCAACTTTCACTAACATTCCACTTGATACTCTGTAGATACATAATAACTACCTTATGAAAATAAATACTACTGACGAACTCGAACAAATATTATAATTGTGTTCTATAACGCCACTCTGGGACAGGCGTAGCCTAGTAGAGTGGCATAATCCACAAATTAAACAAAACAAAAAAAATGTGTAATTTATCTTATGTTTTATCTTATGTTTTATTGTTAAATTAGTATTAAGTATCTTTATTTGCAAACAAGGATTTTTTAAATAAATAAATAAAAAAATAAAAAAATAAATAATCACGCAAATGCATATTATATTCCTGTAAACCTTTCACATTTCTTTAAAACAAAAAAAAGACTTTACGACCCATAA
Organism: Agrypnia vestita; assembly: GCA_016648135.1. NCBI lineage: Eukaryota > Metazoa > Arthropoda > Insecta > Trichoptera > Phryganeidae > Agrypnia > Agrypnia vestita. The sequence goes on from JADDOH010004330.1 coordinate 114,716, forward strand.
GAATCTCCACAATTATGGCACAGTACGAGTATTACGATTCGAAATTATTTTATGTACTGTAAGTACTTCTTTCGTAACAGTCATCATTATTCCAGTGTAAAATGAAATAATTAAAATGGCATGCACCCGTGACGAGAGGGCAGGGGCGCGCTGCAGCCGGGGGGCCGGTGGGCGCCGTGGCCTGTTAACATGGATATCCACTAAGCCGGAGGATGGACCGACGATCGATCTCCGCGTGCAGCTTTGTACCAGTACATAGGGACACGTACAGAGGTAGACCCACGATACGTGTCGGTCACAGAGTATTCAATTGTACAGAGATGAACTAAACCTAGCAATTGGCACACAGCGGAAGTATGTACCCTTTCCCGTATATTTATGACACATTCAATCAATTAAATGTAATATAAAATAATTAATATTAAATTCAAATAATTTTGAATTTTATATAAATAATTTTACAATAGACGTTGATTTTTTAATAAGTAAAAACGTATTTTACTTACGATACAACGATTAGATACAGCTGATCTAATTAGATAAATCTGATATAATTCTTCGATCAATTTTATGAATTTTTAATAGACCATATATAATGTAGGAACTTTTGAATTTTTTAACATTAATCTATTATTTGTAAACAATTGAACAATATTTTCACTTTTACATGTTTTCAAAACATTGTTTATTTGTTCTTGACATTTATTAATAGGATTTCTTTCCACTTTATCAAAATTATCACTTTTTAAAAAATCCATAGTCTTCTTTACATAGTCTACTTTATCAATATTTCTACACTTATAATAATTTTTTTTTTAAATTAAATAATAAGGAAAACGGTCATTTAAAAAAAATCGGGTGTTTATAAATTGATCTGTAATGATTGTGATTATTTTTATATAGGAAAAAGGTGTAGCAAGTTAGAGTTAGAGTTAAGGAACACTTAAGGTGTTTAAATAGCAATAATTATTCCGAATTTTCTAACCATCTTTTAGCTATGGATCATTCCATTGATATTAATAAGAGTTTACAAATTTTACATACAAAGCATACTGAATCACAGTTTCACAAATTATAAATTTTTGAAATTTGAAAAAGTGTGTAAATTGAATATTATAAATAACCAGTTTTTTTTGCAAATTGTTATCTTTTAAATTTATTTTCATTTTAAGTAGGTACTTTATAATTATTTATTTTACATATATATTTTTTTCTATATTTTGATTGTCCATACTTCGATTTTTGAATTTAATTTGTTAGTATACAATTGAATCCTGACGAAGGGGTCACCCAGGACTAATAATTGTCCATGAATATGTTCGTTATATAAGCTTAAAGAGTTTTAATTTACTTTTCATTTACCTCGGTCAGTAACCATAAATAATCTTGGCGTATCTTCCTTAATTATCTGACAAAGACCTTTTCACCGGCCTCTGGTAAATTTTATCATTTTTTATCTTGAAGAAGCATTAATTTATTACAAAACCCTTGCAAACTTGTCATGTAACACTTTTGCAAAACATAACGTCATCTTTTACGATGAAATTTAGAATTTCGAATGCAATTTTGTATGCCTATGTTAGATAATCATGCGAGTACATATGAATTTGATCCGAGTTACACAAAGGCTGGTAACGCTCGTACGGATTAAATAAAATTGTGATGAGTAGGAGGATCATCAGGAAGCACGCCGTCTTTTTCTGGAACACACAACTTCTATAAAGATCTTTGAAATTACACTAAAGGAATTTCAAATTATACTAAAGTAATTAATACGGCACGAGTTTGTACAGAATATTACGTAGTAGATGGCGACGTATCATAGATACAAGGACTGAAGTATGTGGAACCTATTTAGCTTCCAGGGGCATGCAGTGAGAACAAGAAGCATGACTTTTTCCTAAGCATATATTTTAAAAAGAAACCAGAATAAGAGATATATCTCGTAATATTCAAATCACAATAATTCATTTATCATTCAGATTTTATTATTTCATTTTATCCTGCCAGATTAATATTTAATTTAATTTTTTTTTCCAAATATATTTTTAAATAATAGTCATGCTTCTTGTTCTCACTGCACGCCCCTGTTGACGTTGTATTAGAGAAGGCAGTGCAGAAGCAGAAGGATGGCTTCTATAGAGAGATATGCAGTTGGGCTGGTGTTACCGGAAAGCAAACTTTATCTAGAGATTATCTTCATTGTTTTATAGAATTAATGAGTTAAACTTAATGTGAAGGACACCTTATATCAAATGACGTCAAAGAAGAGCAGGCCACGTAAAAACGTGCATACAGGAGTATTATCACTTAAACCTTCAAAGAATTACAATAGATACACGGGAGATCCTTGAAGAAAAATAAAAAAACTGTTAGGCAGCGCGTTGGTGGCAGCGTTCAACAATACACGCGGTTTGACCACTCATCGTAAAGATTTAGAGATTTACGCACAGTCGATCATTTACAACACTTTGAGTCTAGAAAACTGAAATGGACGAGACACGCAGTCAGATGCGAAGTCTCCAGTGCACTATGAACAGTTTTTGAAAGAAATGAAAACGCAGCCTCGGGGATACCTATGAATGAGATGGTTACATCACATATCTACGCATGTATACAAATCCCATCCTAAAAAAAACCCACAGATTTTTAAAACCGGTTAAAGGAAGAAGAACATGAAAAATCAAACCAAATATATGTTTAAAAAGCTTTCTCAAATTTATTGAATTCTAATAATGGTCAAGAATATAAAACTCAATTTCCAATAAAAATACGATATTGTGCACACTTTAAACACAGGGTAAAATTTCATTAGAAATTTACGTACTGCTTGCTTATTGGAAATAAAATTTTATGAAACAAAACGTGTGAAACTTATTCCGCAAGATCTTTGAATAATGCCTTATTTCTAACTACTTTGGGGGGTCACTGCTCATCTTCAGGGCGGCTTGTCGATGAGCTACTTTTCCGAAAAGCGCACAACCTTTCGGGTCTGGAGCTCACCGTCAAGTGAGAGTTTGAAGAATGCTGGGTCAGGTGTTTGTGGAGGATTGCGTTTCTCCAGCGAAGCCGGTAATGCGTTTTGCTCGACTTCTAGTGATCCATGTATTTACTATAGTATCGTCATTATTAAATAGTGAAATGGTTGAATTTTCTAATTGCTTCGGTGTTTCCATTACGATATGCGGTTTATTATTACAATTATTGTATTAAGAATGTGATTACTATTATTAAGCATGTTATTCCATGCGGTTGAATGCTGTCATCTCTGTTGTTCGTTACATGACTTTTTCTTTTATTTATTTCAATTGCCTCTCTGATGAGTTTGTGTACTTGGGAAGTATGTTCGATAGAAGAGGGAATGTTGAGAAAGATATAGAGAGGAGAGTGACTGCCGGGAATAGGGTGAACGGTGCTTTGAATGCAATAATTTCTAATAGAAATATGTCTACCGAGGCAAAACTGGCGGTACATAATGGAGTTCTGGTACCGACACTAATGTATGGAAGTGAAGCCTGGAGCTGGCAGAAGAGGAACGAAAGTAGATTGAATGCAGTGGAGATGAGGTCCCTTAGACGTATTTGTGGTAAATCCATGTATGATAGAGTAAAGAATGAAGATATTAGGAATGAATGTAAAGCTGATCGTAGCATAATACAGAGAATAAAAATAGGGTCGCTCAGGTGGTTTGGGCATGTTGAGCGAATGAATGAGGAAAGAATGGTAAGAAAGATATATGATGCAAGTGTTGACGGCGCCAGAAAAAGAGGGCGACCACGGAAGACGTGGCATGACCAGATTAACCAGATACTGGAAGATGGTCCTGTTAGAAGTCTGAACAACCGTCGAGCTTGCATGCGAAGATGTATGAATGTAGACGAAGCGAAAGTTGTATGTCAGGACAGAAGAGTATGGCGCTCTATCCTCTCTGCCTACCCCCTCGGGGAAACTCGGGGAAACGGCGTGATGGTAAGTAAGTAAGTAAATTCTAAAAGTTTCATTATTGAGACTGGCGACTACTTTTGAATTGTCAAAATCTATTTTATGATTCTCCGTTAGAGAATGGTGGACAAGGAAGAAATTAATTTCCGATTTTTTATATCAACGCGATGTTCAGAGACGCGTGCCGTGATTCTTCGATTTGATCTACTTATGTAGGTTTTGGTACAATCACCGCATGATATTTCGTATACCCCGTGCGATTATAGAGGTATTTTATCCATCGAACTTCTTAAAAGAGATGAGATTTTATTATTTTTTCCAAAACAGTGCGGATATTATATTTATTTAATAATCAACTTATTTTATCTTTGGTTCCCTTTACTTACCATACGTAATACTCTATATATATTTAAGGCGCATGTTCCTGCATATTATATTTTTCAGAATACTAATATATTTCTACGTTATTTTGGATGATTTTTTTTTATTTTTCATATACTTCCGTTAATTAGACTATTATTCATAATTTTATTTCTAGAAACTTATTCATATGCATCACCCTTTATTCTATACACTTTTAAAAATACAATTCGCCTTGAGATTTTTTTTTTTATTAAATTTGACCACATAATTTGTTACGTCGCTCTATTTTATAGGAAGTTTAATGTGATCAACGGTAGCTACTTGTTCTTACCAGATTAAAAATTCATTATTAATTTTTATTCAATATAGAAAATCATTAGAAAAATTACTTCTCACGCTTTGTGCGTGTACATTTATATATAAAAATAATTCAAAGGATAAATGAGTGATTCTAGTAATGTGTCTGCAATAGATAATGTATCAATAAAATGATAGGTACTATTCATATGATAAACAAATTATAACATAGTGCTGAGTTTTTCTAATTATCAATTAAACTGAACTAGATTCTTTTCAGATCGAATTATGTACATTTGTAAAATAAATATATTCATTTATTTTTTTTTGTATATTATGGAAAAAAAAAATTTTTTTTAATTATTATTTTAGTTAGTATTAATTAAGATAAATTATAGAAGTCTCATCGAGATGAAGCTTTTTATATGAAAAACGTGTGTGGCCCCAGAGCTTACAACCTGTATGGGCTGGCTAAAGTGATCACTCTACACAATGTAACGTTCACCAATTCAATCGGAAGAACACCTATAGGTACATCGAATTTTTGAAAGTTATATATATGTTCCAAATAAGAAACATCCTTATATTTCAAGAAATTATGCTAGGGATATATGTAGTCTCTTTTTTTTTCATATAAAATATTGTTAATAATAATTAATACTTGTTTTTGAAAGGAGTTAAATAATTGAAAATATTGATTTTCAGTCTATATAAAAAGGGTCTCTGAGATGGTTTGGCAATGTGGGATGGATGAGTGAGGAGAGCATGGTAAAGAAAATTTATGAGGCAAGTGTTGAAGGCAGCAGAAACAGAGGGCATCCGCAAAAGACCTGGCACGACCAGATAAATCAAATATTGGAGGATGGCCCTGTTAGAGGAAGATGGCCCTGTTCAACAACCGGAGACAGTGCATGAGAAGATGTATGAGAAGATGTATGAAAGTGAACGAAGCAATAATGGTGTGCCAGGACAGAAGCGTTAATTAGTTAGTTATTTTTATTAATATAAATATAACAAAAATATGGAACATAAAAAACGAAGAATTTTAACATGTGAATAAAAAAGTGAATTAACCCATGGCATGTCATTGAAAAATTAATTAAATCTTTTATACAAAAGGTTTGTTTCATAGATTTTGGAAATTTGATGTATTTTATTGGATATAGAGCATATTTATGAAGAAAAAATATATTACATCTGTAGTTTATTATTGTATCTATTGAAAAAAGAAATACAAGTTTCATCTTGAATAGGAAACGTTTGAAAAAAGTGCTGATATTAGAAAGTGGATTATGTTTGATACTTCCTAGAGGCCCTCGTATCGCTCTAAAATACATGACGCATCAAGAAGTAAGCAAACAGTCGGCTTCCAATAAATAACAGTTGAAGCTGGGGGGGCGAGTGTGATAGCTGTTGCGGCTTATTGCGATGAAGCCTCCTTCCACCTCCCCTCGCTCATCGCCGCAGCGCCGCTTGAGCTCAGATATTATTTTGTTGACAGGGTAATAAAAAAACGGTCTCATCGCACTCGTTGATCATATTGGAATTTTATATTGCTCTTTCACATCGGATGCACTGTAAAGTTAACGATTCGATATTTTGAAATGCAATAATTATGCATTTTTATAGCAATCAACAAAATTTTTAGTATTTTTCGTATAAAATCGAAATATAATATTACGAAATTAAATTATTGTTAACGAAAGGTATTTTTAATATTGCTCTATCTGAGCATTGCGTCTGATATGATGAAATTATATTGTACTAGCAGATTGCTTTCTGCTAGGCCCTGCGGGCGACTATACTGGTCACTGCGCGACTATTAGTATATTTTATTAGCTATCATTAATAATATAGATGATAATCGTGGATGCTATCAATTTTTACACATTTCAAACAAAACGTATCAACTTGAAAATTATAATTTAATTGCTCGCACAAAAAAATAAAATTGATGTATGAAAATTAAAATTTGGAATTTATTGCTTTAAAGTGAATCAAATGTTAAAAATTACGTATATATAATATTTCTATATATTCAATAATATCGAAATGTATTTTTAAAAAACACCTCGTTTCTTAAAAAAGAAAGTATACGATTTGTTTTTTTTTATGCTGGCAATGGAAAGCAGAACATTATTGTACCGCAATAATAATATAGACAATATAATTTGTCGCCGTGGATGCTATCAATTGACACATTTTAAACTAAACGTATGTTCTAATCTAAAGATTAAACTTTAAAAATTAAATTTCCCGCAGAAAAATAAAATCGACGTATTTAAATTAAGATTTGCTATTCCACTTTAAAGTGATTCGAATATTAAATAATGTATATATAATATTTCTATACATTAAATAATACCGAAATGTAAATTTATTTTAAAATAACCTTTACACTTTGTTTCTTAAAAAAGCGTAATGTGATTTGATTTTTTTTATGCTGACAATGGGAAGCGGGACATATTATACCGCAATCGTAATATAGATTAACTAGGTGTGTATCTAAGTTCCAACTATAATCCACTATATTTTAGTTGTATCTGTTTTATTTATTAAATGCTAGTTTAAGAGAAAAATTAATAGGTTTGTGTAATTAAAATTGTATGAATCTACACGGAAATCATTTAAATATAATGTGATTAAGCAATATAATTATTTTTTAAGATTTAACCAAAAATTTAATTTAGTCAAGATATACTCGTATATTATAGATGTTTCATAGAGACAAAGCTATTTTTTTATTTGGGAAAATAGGTATGGAACATTTTATGGGTGTTTAAAGGGCTTAAGACCTATCATAAAAGTTATAAAAAAATGCTAAATTTTTAGCGATTCTAAAAATGAATCTATTTATTGTTTTCTTAAAAACAGGCAAATAACCAAAGGGCACTATTAATTAATATGTATATATTTAAATGTTTTTTAATGATTTAGGATAAATTACAGAAGACCCACAGATAAGTTATTTATTTTGGAAATGTGTAGGTATTGAAGTCTTTATAGGGTAAATATATATTTATTTTATTTCTTTGTTTACATATGAATGAAGTAAGAATCGTAAGTGTTTGATATGAAAGAAAATTTTAGAACTATTAGAAAAAGAATAAGAAAAAACTCAGAACATGTCCTGTGAAGATGATTTATACAAATAACACATCAGACCATTAGATATTATCAATCGATCCGTATATACCCTCTTACGCTTATTTGTCTATCTTCCAGCGGCTCTAAAGACCATTCAGGTCCACAGCCGACCGTACAATGTCCCTTCTGGCAACTCTGTCTTGATCTTCGGTCCTCTAGCAGGGACTTTGCAGCAGCATTGTTTCTATCGGTACCCAATATTTCATCCTAGGCCAGCGGCGGCGTACCCAGCGGATTTCCTCGAAAACCTTCCCTGTGTTCCGCAGTCATCAAGGCTGGCAACGCGTTCTGCACCAATCTAATATTATTTTTTCTTAAATTTTACTGATATATAAATATGCTTTACGTATATATAAATATGCTAAAAAATATTTTAGACCGTTGTTTTATAAATTTCGTATATGATATATACGATTTTTTACTTATTTTATATTTTACATACAGATAAAACAAGATAATAAAAGTATCGTATCAATTTTATTTGTTAGCTTCGCTAAATATTCTTTCTTGTGTGGATGGTTTTTCAGAATAAAATCATTAGTATTTGATAGTTTACAATTGTACAAAAGAAGGTAGTATAGAAAATATAAAAAAAGTATTATCATTATTCCAAAATGAATGCCCATATCTAAAAAGTTTTTTTAAAAGAGAACCAAATATATGGTCCAAATTATTGTCGTATAGAACTAAACAATAGAATAATATTCGTACTTTACGCGAATAACTGTTCGACAATTTATTTTAAAAAGTGAAATCCAGAGGGAGATTTTAAAACTAAAGCAAGATATAATATCACTTGTAATACAAAATAAATAAACCATGGCGATGTCGGAGCAGATGTACGCGCGGATTAGGCATCAGCTTATCTCGCGACAAGCGGGAAATCTCGCAGGAAAAAATGTGTTAGCATTTGTAGGCGCCACCCTGCGCCGGGGGTAGGGGCGGGCGCCGGAAGGGTTGGACGAGATGAACTCTGATCCGGGGCAGGTCGCCACCTGGGGAGGTTCTCACGCGCCAGAGAAAGCGCATTATCCGCGCGGGACAGTCTTTCAGAAATTTTCGAGCCAGTGAAAACATCTGCGCCCTGGTCGGCCATGATTTTATTTGAAAAAACGTAGTTTTTAAGTCACAACTCTCCGAACGTAAAAATAAAACACTTCGTCGGCTATTTTATTTCATTTTGTTTCAGTAATCATCAATCAAATACACAAAAAAATTCCTATTGTACACATGATAATTACATGTTTAATATATACACACACGTATGTATAAATATAAGTTAGTATGTAACATGACTCTCAGCCACTACCTACCTCGCAATGTATATATATAAATACTTGCACTGACGTAAGTAGCTTTTGTTGCTCCTTATCACCTACAAATCAATACCAAATGTTTCATTTACACGCAGGTACAGTAAAAATCATGAAGAAATAAATATTAATAAATGTGTAAAATATAAAAAAGGAAGCTGAAAAGAAAATCCGTAGTTTTACAGATCATATCGAAACAGAGTTTTTCACATGGATACACGAGTTAAGTGGACGGCTGGAATAAGTATATACAAAAAATTGAATAAAGAGAAATGCAATATAAGGAACCCGAAAAAACGTCATTTAGTTAAAAAGAAAAAGAATAAAAGCAGCGAATATACAATAAAAGTAACAAGCTGGCAAATAAATGTCTTAAATTTTTTATATATACCTGGCTATTCAAATTTAATATTGCTATATTATCGGTGAGTAAAAATTTCTGAGATCACTACTTTACACTTTTTTGCATATATACTTTTTTTACATATATGTCTAACCTCATTATGTTCAAACTATGTATATATACTTTTTTACATTTATACCCTTTATTTTTCTTTTACACTTAATCGTTTGTTGTATTTTAATTATGTATAAACCTGCTACTTTACACTTTTTTGCATATATACTTTTTTTACATATATGTCTAACCTCATTATGTTTAAACTATGTATATATTTACTTTTTTACATTTATACCCTTTATTTTTCTTTTACATTTAATCGTTTGTTGTATTTTAATTATGTATAAACCTGCTACTTTACACTTTTTTGCATATATACTTTTTTTACATATATGTCTAACCTCATTATGTTTAAACTATGTATATATACTTTTTTACATTTATACCCTTTATTTTTCTTTTACATTTAATCGTTTGTTGTATTTTAATTATGTATAAACCTGTTGTAAAAGGCTATTAAGCCGTGTAATTAATAAAATAAATAAATAAATAAATAAATAAATAAATATATATGAAAGAAGGAAATAGAACAAATGCACCCCATCAGTTTCTCATTTACCAAGAGATATCGGAATGCGATACCTCTCATTATAATTCATTCTAAGGATATAATTGTAAACGGCGGCGGAACGAAATAATTTTTAGAATTTAATTCCTTCGATCGAATCACCGGTTCAATTTAAATTTATTTGTTAACTTTCGAAATAATTCAACTTATCGCAGGCTATAGGTAGTCAGTCGTGCCGCCGGGACTTTTGAAAATCTTCAAATGGAAGAGAATATCTCGGTGAGAGATACCAACCCGTCGCCGAGGAAGTCGCCAAGTACGCGTTATGCGGCGGCTAAATTATGCGTAAATTCAAATGAGAATATGCTTCATAATGAAGCAAATGAAACACTTGAAATTAATTAAAGTTTTATGTTTTAAATTAAATCGCTGGACACGAATTAAGCTGGAGATCTATTCTTTAATCACACTAATTATCACTGGAATATTCCATACAGGTATTTCTTTAATTCGCCATTTTTTTGTCCACGGTAAGGTTGTTTTTCTCAGGTTCATACTAATTCACTCAGGTGCCCACTCTGTCGCTTGTCTTTAATCAAACGCTCGTTAAATGTTTCTGTAAACAACACATACTGGACTAATATTTTTTTTCTTTAATTCATTCCTTTAACCACACTATTTCAAAAAATATCCGAAGCGGTAGGTAGCCAAAATATGCTCGTATATCACTAAATAGAGTTTTTTCACTGATTGGTAAAGCACGTTTATATGTTATTCAAACGTCATGTGAAAAATAGAATTGGAAAAAACGAAATCATCGATTAAGTTGCATGCGTTCGTCAAAAATCTGCATATAATTTATATTTTTTCTGTTATTTTTACCGCTTGGCGGCTTACAGCACAATATGTATCAAAATTAGGACCATCATGCATACATTTAAAATAAACAATTAATATGTTTATATTATTAACAAAAGTATTCCTTAATCTAGATATATTATAAAAGCATCACAGAGACGAAGCTATGAGTACAAGAAATGTGTGTGGAAGACTTTTTATACGATAGCCCAGAGCTTAGAACCTGTATGAGCTGGCTTAAGCGATCACTCTACACAATGCAACGTTCACCAATTCTGTCGTAAGAACATCCACGCATTACCAAATATTTGAATGTTCTATATATTGTATTGAAATCTGAGAATCTTTCGTTTATGTGAATGGACTATGCTAGAGTCATTTGTGGTCTTTTCTCTACGAACTAGTTTGCATAGATGTTCTATTTATTTTTTTCTCTGTGATACTTCTATAGTTTATTTTAATTAATTAATCATCCCTCTGGGGACAAAATCCAGTAACTGTCTTCTTAGAACATACATATATATAAAAATATTGTTTGAATACTCTTTGTTAACACCACTAATATGTTTCGGGACCTATGTCCCCTTTATCAGGGGGAATACTAAAAATTTAAAAATGAAGTATAGACATTAAAAAAATAAAATTAAATATATTGGAGATTAATAACTAATTAAGTTTTAATGTGAAAACAAACTAAAAAAATAAAATTAAAGTATATTATTGTTATTATTAATAATGTCACCACAAAGCCTTTTTCAATTTATTGAAGTAATATATATTATTTTTGTGGGGAACAGCTTATATTGGAGTCAGCTTTACTATTTATTAGGAATATTACAATATCGTGCAAAGGGTAACACTAAGATTGAAGAGTTCTTGAATTGTTTCACAGCGATCAGTAATGTAATGAATAATTTAAACTATATTTGAAAATCCGCGAAAGAGAGACAAAAATAATAAAATATTTCTACTGAAGTGTTACAATTCATGTACCTAACATTTAAAATGAACCACTTTTCCCATTAATCGTATTTTCTGAAGGGTCCTCTGTACAGACGATTTATAAGCGGACAATAGCGCGACCCCTTGCCGAAATGTGAACCAAAACTCCTCAAACTACAATATGCGGAGAGGCACTTTATCTTCTCAAAACATGTACCACTTACAGTATTCCTATTTAACTAGAGGGGATAAAGCGCTGTAAAAATAATAATTTTATTCCAAATTATGTGCAGAGCATATGAAGTATATTTTTATTTTTAAAAGAATCAATGTACCTTAAAATAAAATCGTAATAAAATGAAGTCTATAAAAAACAATATGAGTTTAATATTGTTGTTTAACAATAGATTGGGACAATAAATTAATAATGAAACATACAACAACAATGTAATTGGAGAAAACATGTTTGGGAGGAACCTATTATTATAACTCTAATAAATTGAAAGTACAGAGTTTACCGAACCATTTTTGTGTTAAAAAATTTTCCTCTGTTTAATTTTAAAATGGACTATTTAAATTTATGAGGAAGAAAATATAAAAAATCATCATAAATATCAGAGTTTACCGAAACATTTTTGTGTTAAAAAATTTTCCTCTGTTTAATTTTAAAATGGACTATTTAAATTTAATGAGGAAGAAAATATAAAAAATCATCGTAAATATCAGAGTTTACCGAAACATTTTTGTGTTAAAAAATTTTCCTCTGTTTAATTTTAAAATGTACTATTTAAATTTATGAGGAAGAAAATATAAAAAATCATCATAAATATCAGAGTTTACCGAAACATTTTTGTGTTAAAAAATTTTCCTCTGTTCAATTTTAAAATGGACTATTTAAATTTGATGAGGAAGAAAATATAAAAAATCATCATAAATATCAGAGTTTACCGAAACATTTTTGTGTTAAAAATTTTTCCTCTGTTTAATTTTAAAATGGACTATTTAAATTTATGAGGAAGAAAATATAAAAAATCATCATAAATATGAGAGTTTACCGAAACATTTTTGTGTTAAAAAATTTTCCTCTGTTTAATTTTAAAATGGACTATTTAAATTTGATGAGGAAGAAAATATAAAAAATCATCATAAATATTGGACAAAGAGCAAAAAAAAATTATAATATTCATCAAATCCAGACATACAGTTATGCATCGAATGGCAATACCTGGGTACATAAAAAAAATGATAAAACTATATAATATTTCAAATACAAAACAATTTATGTAATTTCATTTTACATAGGTACTGATATTTGAAACTATTACATAAACCAAGTTAGTCCGATCCCACGGCGCTTATATTATTATAAGATTAATTAAGGATAAATTGTAGAAGTCTCACAGAGACAAAGCTATATTTATATATGAGAAAGGTGGATGGAAATCTCTTACACGATGACTCAGATTATTTATTATACTGATTTTAAACACAGTTTGGAATGTGTTGTGGTCATATATGTGGTGCTGGGGTCATATAATTTTAACTACTTTTAATTGTAACAATCACAACACTTTTCTAATAAAATTTCTGACGACTAGTGAATAATAATCAAATAAACATCAAGTGGATTCAGTAATAAACCTTGCCTTCTCATGCAGAAGTAAAAATTTAGTGTTATCAAAAAAATGTCGGTAATTTGAAGGTAGGTATTCTTATCAGTATAACCAATATTCACAATACGAATTTCATGACATTTATTTATTTAACGGTTAAACCGCGAAGTTTAACGACCGCTGGGAGCGAGACAAGGAGAGGACCCGATGACAAACAAGTGTTCACCTGTTTATTGCGTCCATTGTGTAATGATGATAAATTACCCTTCCCGGACCTGAATGGGAAGAAAAACGATCAAAGACAATTTTCACTGATTCTCAACCGTATTATGATTTGTTGAGTGATTTTCCCCTCCATTGTACAACTTTCATGGAATTTCCATTAAAATTTTAGAATTTTGGTATCTCAAAAGAAGATAATGATTTTGTTTTATGTCCGTTATTGCCTTATGGTTGTGCCCATGGAAAACTGGTTTGTTTTAGGTACCTATTTTTCAGACGTCTGCAGCCTTCATTCTACAATAATATGAACTGTGAATTCGGGAAAATCACGTTTATGTTTGTCATAGGATATTATGATAGATTCAATAATGAACAAAATTTTTATATTATTATAATATATTTTTAAATAAAAATAGAGGTGCGAATACGGAATGCGTATCGCGTCAATATTCTTATTTTCTTCAAAATAAGTTTAACGCTTGATAATGTTCTAGAATGGGGTTCGAACCACCAGATCACTGGGCTGGCGTCATGATCACTACACCAACAAGCTATTCATAACTTAATAATTATATTAAAACTATAGTAATTTTCCTAGCCATTTTTATTTGTATTTCATTCACAACGATTCACTGCTACTGGTATCTGGCAAGAGTCGAAGAAAACTCGAGCATCGAGGAAATAGGGCGATAGAGCTTATGAGAGAATGATACGATGGGATAAATTGGCTCTTGCACCTCACAAGATGGCGGCGATGGTGGTGCGAGGTCGCTTGCAAAGGAATTCGATTGTCAAGGTGAAAGGCACAAATGCGAAATTGAAAGAGTTGCGAAGTATCCGGGATTATAGATGGACACATCGGGTTCCTTTTTTACACATGTGAAAGCGATGTCAGAGAGGGTGCGAGTTTTTTCATGCCGGTGAAACGTGTCAGCGTCGTGTATTGGGGCCTGCGGTCCCCGGTGGTGCGCTTCATCTACCATGCGACTTACAAATCGCATACACCGCTGGTGCCTGGGCTCACTGGTGGTAGCTTATATAGACCAGCGGACTCCACTACTGGCCTTCACGGGAGCCTACCGGACAGAGCCTACCGGACAGATGTGGCCCTGCCTGTATTAACGAGTGTTTTAATCGCTGATCTTCAGGTATTGGAAACCAATGCTCGTAGTTCTCTTAAAAAGGAACCGAAGATCATCAGTTTCGAGGTGATCTTCAGTCCTTCGGACTGAAGTCAAGGAAGAATGAAAGACTCGGAGCCAGTTACCAGGAATAATGTGATGGAGTTAGAACAGTAATTATTGAAAATTGCCAAGAAAGATGGGACACTGAGGAGATGTATATACTCCTTCCTACTCAGAGTCGCCGTGAGAGAGAAAGGCAGGGAAGATCCTACGGTGCTTAATCACCACGCGATGCAGCTGGTGTCGGGACATGGTGAGTTTCGGATCTCACCGCGTCGCCGTCGTCTTGGTGCGCTGTGTGGCTCGGACTTCGTAGTACATCCCCTTGTGAGTTTATGAAAGACGCGCGAGATTATATGACCCGAAGGGATGAGACACGTATCCGTCTACAGTCCTTATCAAGAACGAGAAGATTAAGTCCGAAACAGTGATCTCATCAAGAACGAGAAGAACCTCGGAATCTTCCGTGAGTTTGCCAGGACGTGGGTTTCACGCTGGGAGCTGCTTCGTCGGTGATTTCTCTGTAGACTGTGGACCCGTGGTGCTCGGACTTGAACTTCATATTTTAGTGTGATTCTTGTTTTGTCCTTCCCTATAAGGGAGTGTGTCCTTTACTTTGACGCCCCCTCACAGTCCTTCCTCCCACCCAAATTCTATGTGTACTCTCTTACTATACTACTCTTATTACTTATTATACTACTCTTGACGCCAAGAACAGGATATAGAGCAGG
This sequence comes from Agrypnia vestita, assembly GCA_016648135.1. Taxonomy (NCBI): domain Eukaryota; kingdom Metazoa; phylum Arthropoda; class Insecta; order Trichoptera; family Phryganeidae; genus Agrypnia; species Agrypnia vestita. Next base: position 130,296 of record JADDOH010004330.1, read on the forward strand.
TTGATAAATGAAACACTTTTTAGAAACTGGTAAACTAGATCAAAGAACGAAGACATAATACGAAGAGAGACTGCCTTTGCTCTCTGATTCCAGAACATTTATTCATTTTAACTTACTAGACCCAGCGTTTGTCAGCCAATCAGCACGTCGATCATTTCCGCGGCGCCCTGCGCTCGGTCGAACGTGATACACGCTGGGTCAGATTTGCACAAAATATTTAAAAACCGGCCCTTTTCAGGGCTCCCAGAACATAATAATTTTATTTTTCATATCTTTAAATTTCGGTATATAACATTAAGAATATACATGGTCTGTTCAAGAAGTATCGCAAATTTTGAATTTTCGCAGGTTACATATATTCGATTTTCGATTTTTTTTTGGCGTTACATTGGTACTCATGTCTCTCACTTATGCCGACAAGTTTGGCCATTTTGAATATTCAGTTCATTTTTGACAGCTGCATTGCTTGCACGTGTTTTGGCTTGTTTTCGATTTTTGCTTATTCCAAAAAATGGATTAAAGAGTCTGTATCAAATTTTGTGTGAATAACATTTAACTGAGCAATTTTGGTACGAATTTCGCGGCGACCCGTCTCATGCCCAAATCATTGGTAAAAATTAAATGGTACGAGCCAATCGATATGTTTAGGTCCTCAGCAACTTCTCTAATGGTGATTCGATGATTGGCCAATACTATTTTCTTCACTTGATTCAATGTTTTCGTCTGATGTTGACGTGGTCGGGTGTCCGGCACGCTCTTCGTCGTTCACATTTTCTCGGCCCTCTGAGAACATTTTGTACCACCAATAAACATTGCTTTGGCCCAGGATAGCTTCGCCATATGCCACAATTAACATCTAAAATGCGTACGCGCACTTAATTTTGATTTTCACGTAAAATTTGATACAGATTCTTTGATCCATTTTTTGGAATAGGCAAAAATCGAAGACGAGTCAAAACACGTGCAAGCAAAGCAGTTGTCAAAAATTAACTGAACATTCAAAATGGCCGAAATTGTCGGCATAAGTGAGAGACATGAGTTCCAACATAACGCCACAAAAAAATCGAAAATCTAATATACGTAACCTGCGTGAATTCAAAATTCGCGATACTTTTTGAACAGACCTCGTTTTATAAACAAACACAAAAATGTATTAAAATCGCATTTTCCGTAGCGCGGTTGGTTGTACGGGGTCAAGTTGATCGCCGTGGTTCCTGTTCGAAACAGCGGGCCTTTCCGGTTCGCGTCGCATACGACGTGACACGGAGATGGCCTTTAGAGAAAAAAATTGTCAACCTGGTTTGACTAGGACCGATATGGAAGCTTTCACTCATAAGACGATCCTGGGCATACTGGAGGTGTCCGTTCACTGTACTTCATTCCCGCATTATTTTAATTTGTGGATTGCAGGCCTGAGCTATTTTTCTTATAATTTAATTAATATTACAATTTCAGGTTTCTGTTGTTATTGCCGGTCTCGTGATCGAGGATACCCTCGCCTGAGTTTTGTGTTGGGAAAATAGCTCTATTCGAGAAGCGCATTCTCTCCCGTATACTTCACACAGGAAGCGGTCAGGTTGTGTTGTTCGGTCCCATTGACGCACGGTTGCGGCTCGCTGCTCATTTTTTAATCGTTTGGCCGCCGCTACACCATCAGCCCGAGAGCATGCGAGACTTTAGTTAGAAGGTGGAGCTGTGCATACGACTGAGTTTAGAGTGAGAAAGATGTTGCACGCCATCAGACTCTTCGGCCGCCCCTCAGCCCAGGTCCGGTGGAACACCAAGCAAGACGATCGGTGTGCAGCGGTGTGTTAAACAATTTCAGGTACAGGGTATCCTTGTATATTTTATAGTTTACCTACACACTTTTCGATGTATTGTTTATTGTATTACCTTGCTAAAATTCATTAATTTCTTACCTTCTTACATACTTATTATTTATTGCATTTACTTCTACTGTTTATATTTTTTATTTTTTGTGATTTCCTGCTTATGCATTTATAGATAGCTTTGCTATTTGAACACTTTATGTTTAACTTTTCCTATAATATGTAAAAGTCCAATCCAGGGCGTGTATTATTAATAAACAAATAAAAATAAAAAATAAAAATAAATTTAAAAAAAAAAAAAAAAACAAAAAAAAATATAAAAAAAAACAAACAAAATAAATAAATAATAATAATAATTTAAGTAATGTAGGACTTTAAGCTATATGCGTGCAATTATCTAATTTGATAAGTATTAGATACGTTGCCATAAAATTCTGGAAAATTAAAAATGATTAACTTGAATAAATATTTTATTCACCTGGTACGACACGCATGAAAATTGGAATTAGAGATGTGTCTATAAAACATGAAAGATCTTTAATTCTGCATTGGAGTAAAAAAAACTGGGCCGCCAGATATAAAGACGAAAGAATAATAGATGGCAAGTGATTGCATTACGACATTATTGATTCGAATAATATCTGTGCGATTGGTACGTGAAATTGCCCTAATAATTTGACAACTATTGTTTGTAATTTTATGATTTTACATATATTATTTAATTTTTCGAATAACTTCTGAAGGTAGGTTTAATTTAATTTTAATTTCATTTAATTTTTACTTAAATTGAATTACATAATTTAATTATTTTTTTAAATTTAATTTAAAAGTCAAAAAACTTCAGAATATTTTTTTAAATGTATATTTCTGAGAACACAATTGTTACTAGATTTTGTCCACAGAGGGATAATTATTAATTAAGATGAATATAGAAGTCTCACAGATACGAAGCTATTTATATGTAAAACGTGTATGTCAGTCTTTAAAGGATGGCCCAGGGCTTATGACCTGTATGAGCTGGTTTAAGTGATCACTTTACACAATGAAATGTTCATCAATTATACCGTGAGAAATCACTTAAGCCAGCTTACACAGATCATGAGCCCTGAGCCATCCTATAAATATTTCCATAAACGTTTTCCTTATAAATAGCTTCGTCTCTGTGAGACTCCTGTAATTCATCGTAATCAAATAATTTGTTTACTTAATTTAGATAAATTATATAAGTCTCAGAGACGAAGCAATAAATATGATAAACGCGTGTGGAAGTCTTTTTATACAACGGCCCAGGACTTATCACCTATGTGAGCTGGCTTAAGTGATCACTCTACACAATGCAACGTTCACCCATTCCATCGTAAGAACGTTTATACATTACCAAATTTTTGAAAGTCCCATACCTATATGTTAAAATTTGAGAATCTTTCATTTATTTGAATGGATTATATTAGAGATATATGTAGTCTTTCATCACGAACTAGTACACATAGATTTTCGCGAGTGGTAATGATACCTTAATATTTTTAATGTTGAGTAATAAGCAATATATGTATTTAAAATAATAATTAATGTTTACATGAATTTTTTAGGAATTATTTTAACATGTATACTGGAATACGCATGAAAATTTCTTTAAACTCCTTTCATATACCAGTTTATATTTTAACAATATTTTTATACGTAAGTATGTTCTAATAACTGGATTTTGGTTGCTAGATTTTATCCAAAGGGGGATAATTAACTTATTAAGATAAATGTAGTACTCTATGATTTTGGAAGCGATTCGGGATCTGAGAATACACTGATGAATATATTGAATTTTGGTTACCGGATGAGGTATTAGTCGGTCCGTAACATCCGTAACTTACTTGAATTACAACTTTTGATAATTAGAGTGTGACACGCAATTAGCGCGCGGCCCAGGTTACACGTAAGAATCATTATTAATTATTATTTTATTCCGTTACTTCCATGGATTTACGGCACCTTATCAATAAAACTTGGAAGACATCATCTTCCCCATGAGGGACCGCCGAAGAAGACTCCAGCACACAGTATTACAACACCTACTAAATACTACTACAATATACTACATTATTTAAAATTGCCTAATCTTCTTAATTTCCTATTTTTATTATTTAACTTACCGATGACATAAATAAATCTGTTTCAAAAAACGTGAACTCCAAATTGGTACAATTTTATTTGCATCGGGTTTATTTTATTTTTTCCATTTGTTGTTTTTTCAAATACCTTACTTAAACCACTAGATACTAATATAAATAAATATTCAAGAGAAAATGTTTTGTTCTCGCAATAACTCTAACATTAATTGAAAAAGGTAACCGCATCAATAAACAAAGAATGAGGATACATTTAGGGAAAAAATTCTTTGTGTTTTTGGGTAGTTCGGAGTACAAATATAGGGTCAAGTGTTTTATTTGCTCACAAAGCATACAAGGCAGTAAAATATCGGGGTGGATTTAAACATAGCTCCCCCTGGGGTATTTTTAAAATAGGCATTAAAAAATGTACGAAGGTATATCTGGAAAACCACTCTCTCCCTCGCTCGTACGTATCAAATGAATATCCATCTATACCCACACGCCCACATTATTCCATCAATCGGGTGAAATTCGTGGCAAAATAATTTTAGATTCGCTGCATGGTTTGTTAAACTTTATTCCATTGTTATTTATACTTATACAATAAAAATTTTAAAAATCACAAATCTATACAGTACTTCCCCATGTCACACATAAACCCGATATTATATATATACATATAAATATGTGTTTATAAAATATTATGTATCATATCCATGTAAGATCAATATTAGAGAGCTTACGGATATAAAAAGAGTGAAAGTTGTGCTTTAGGAGAGGAGTGCGTAGTTTTCACTATAAAAATGTTATATAATTGGATAATTTCATATTTTATTGTAATTTTCCTACATGAATGTACAACAAGAACAACAATAACATATAACAAACGTGGTCTCGTATGCTCACATATTTTTAAGTAAACATTTACTTACCATAATAGATAACACTTACTTATCAAATAAACACTAAACTTACCATAATAATATGCCATATACAGATCTCACTTATTCAAAAATCTTTATTTTATGTAAATTAAATTTAATGAAAACAATTAAAAGTCGTATGTAATTTATAGTACTGATGGATACGGTGATTACATTGTAGAGATTAATCATGATGATTGTTAATTTATATTAACCTTGTTACCTCTTGAGTTTAGTATTTTATATTTTTTTCACTACTTCAACAAAACCTCTGTCACCTGTCGAAGAGAGATTCTGTTTGTCTTGAAACAGGTAGTGAAAAAAATATAAAATATTATGCTCGCGTGTAGGTAATAATTTTAATATCTTTATCTAAAAATGATCATTGGGCATAAACATTGTGGTATTTTTGATTTTTACAAACAGAGAGATATATATAAACTGGATAGTACTTTGCGTGGTCGACTGGTATTTTTTGCAAATGAATTCTCCCTTCCAGTCGCCATCTCTCTTGCCTTCCCAGTCTACGATCCCTCATCCCCCACGCGCATCAATCAAACCCTTGAGAGATAGGAAATTACCAAGCGATAAGAATCATAACATATCGTCGGCGGTATTTTTTGTAAGCTTTCCGAAAGCTTTATCTACACTTCACTCATCACGCTTTATTTTTCCCTCTCTATCTGGCCCTTTGAGCCTCTGTACGCGAAAAGCCCTCGAAGCTCCATCAGAAAATACAATACGTATTAAAGGGAAGTAAAAAAAAAAATCGTTAAAATAATATCTGCCAATATAAATGTTTTATTACAAATCAGTGAGACCTTCAAATAACTTATCATATATAATCATTTCAATCTTCAAATTATTATTAAAGAGCATCTTTATATATCATACAAACATAAATACATAGGTATCTTTATGACAAGATTGATTTGTGTTAGGAATGCAAACTGTAACTAAATATTCAGATATAATATTTTGTTACAGTAATAGTATTTTTTCATCTTTTCAAAATAATGCTGAAAATTTTTTATATTACTCACAATTATCTATTTTCACAAGCTTGAAATAGCTGATTACATGAGTTTAGTAGTCACTTTGTGATGTAGGTTTAAATCAAAATATATTCCTTAACTAACTTTGTAATAATTATTACGCACAAATAAGAATTATAAGAGTTATTTTTTATTCACTACAAGAACATAAAAGAACAACACAAAACAAAAACATACCTTCCCATAGACAGGTAACTAAAATAAAATATAGTCATTTGACTATTTATTAGGTTAGTTAAAAAAAAGATAAATAACAAATAAGAAAAGTATTGGACCTGATGGCATTCCAGAAATATTATTAAATAAATGTAGATTCACCCTTGCCTTAGCACTATCACTATTATTTAATAATAAATACACTGAGAGACTTGAAAATATCCAACACAAATTTTTCAATATTTTAAATTTCCGTTCCCGTTGAGAATTCAACTCATAGAAAGCGAGTGTTACCATAAAATCCCTCCTCTATCATATCGAAGATGTATACAAGATCTGTGTTATCTTTATAAAATCTTGAATAACTTGGTTTACTCACCCTATTTATTAGAGCTAATAGGTTTAAATTGTCCTACATACTCAACGCGTTCAAATAATTTATTTTACCCAAACTTTGGTAGAACTAACTACTTAAAAAACTGCTTTGTAAATCGTTCCACCTCAAAATACAATCTGTTAAATTCTACAAATAATCTTGAAATTTTTACTGACAATTTACTTTTATTTTATGATTATTGAAATACATTTGATACTTCTTTAATTGAATCCCATTCCCTCCCTCTTCCCGCCCCTCCCATTTTATCATAATTTAAATCTCTGAAATATTTATTATTTATCACATATTCTTTATCAGAATTTATTTTTTGAACAATGGCCTATTTCTCAGCATCAAACAGCTTGTCAGAAAACAAGGCAAATGCAACTAGTTCATCTGACAAATACCATAAGTGACGCTCTAAGACACCCTGAGCTACTATACTGATTTCGAAATCAATGGCTTCGTACAATTTTAAGCTCTTCTGCTGCTATAGGCGCTTCGATCCAAACTTTGGTGTAGATGAGCACACCAAAACTAACAAATCGAACAATTTGTGTTTCTTCTCTCTTGGTTATTTTAAATGCTTGTTAATTATTTCGAAAGAGAAAAATCTTCAAAGCATACAGCAATTTCGCCATCTAACAAGCATGATGAATTGGACCTGGAGCGCGCCAATGATCTTAGCAGGTGGTTTATTCAAAACAATCATGATGAGCTTTATTAGCTCTTTGAACTTGATTCTCTCCAGATAGAGCAGTTCTAAGACTCTGAAGAGTATTTTCAGCGAACTGTTCTGCGTTCTTATCGAGGTCAAGACAATCGTAGTGCTTCTTCGGTAATGTTTCCCAAATATCGCTGAATCTTTTGAAAAGTGGGATTTGAGGAGAGCTTGATGGCTTAAAACACAGAGTAAATATTTTTGAAAGAATAATTTCAAATACGTGATGACGACAAGCAAGCCACAAAAAATCACGTCCTGTCTTTTCTTCTAAAAGTGTGCAAGCTCCCTTTTTGGCACCGGTGTTAGAAGAAGTAGTGTCAAAACTCATAGCCCGGACTTTATTTGTGACACTCCACTGTTGCATTGTGTCAAGAACAGCATCAGATATATGTTTTCCCGTTCCTGCAGTAAGTTTTGGTACTCCTAATAGTTTTTTTGTAACCATTACCAGAGACAAGAATCGGAAGGCGCTCTACTTTCTTACTACCAGTTATATCGGGCATTAGTTTGCCATCCCAATGAATTACTAATTGAGAATCAATATCAAATTTTTCTTTTATATTGGAGTTGTATTCGGTTCTTTTTTTCTTGCGTGTTGAATACTGCTGCAAGAGATTGGGAGTGAAGCAGGATTGCAACCGAGGGCAGCAGACAATGAAATAATCAGTCGCATTGCTTCTCGATCGGTGATCTTGTTACGATCGAGTGCACTGGTAACGTGTTGTGTAAATATACCACTAGTAGACGGCTCAACGCCAAGGAACTAGAAGCACTCTTAATCTTTTTTGATACAGCCACTTCAAAGTCATCTTTGGACTTATCTTCTAATATTAGGTCCTTACATATGAAATTGGCGTTTTGCCGTACTGGCAAATTTGATCTCAAATATCTTCTCTTTGGTTAGGAATTCCAAATCCAAATTTATACAGCTATTTACTCATGTATTTGTGTTTTGAAAATTATAATTCATTTGTTTTTTCCTCAATTGTTTTTTTCTTTGCGTCACTCAGTTTACAAAATGAAAAACTTGAAATATCGCGTTATTTACGAGTACGAGTTCCACCGTGGCACCAGTGCTGCAGAAACGGCTCGAAGGATTAATGATGTGTATGGTGACGGTGCCGCAAAAGAAAACACAGTGCGTTTTTGGTTCCAACGTTTTCGTTCTGGAAATTTTGACCTGCAGAACAAGCCTCGTGGACGGCCGGAGACCAAAGTTGATAATGAAGAATTGAAGGCTATTGTGGAAGCGGATCCATCGCAAACCACATCCGAGTTAACTGCAGGCTGCGGTGTTAGTGATAAAACTGTTTTAATCCACTTGAAGCAAATTGGTAAGGTGAAAAAGCTTGAAAGGTGGGTACCTCACCATGCCCAAGCGAAAATTGACTCCAAAAAAGTTACTTGTGAGCGTTTGGTGGACTAGTGCTGGTGTCGTTCACTACAGCTTTCTTAAATCTGGCCAGACGATTACGGCAGATGTCTATTGTCAGCAACTGCAAACCATGATGGAAAAGCTAGCTGCTAAACAACCGAGGCTGGTTAATCGCTCTAGGCCACTGCTGCTTCTGATAACGTTAGACCACACACTGCACAACAGACGGCTACCAAATTAGAGGAGCTTCAATTGGAATGTCTAAGACATCCACCGTACTCTCCGGACCTTGCCCCAACAGATTACCATTTTTTTCGAAATTTGGATAACTTCTTGCAAAGGAAAAAATTCAACTCCGATGGGGCAGTCCAAACCGCTTTCAAAGATTTTATTGATTCCCGTCCGAATGGTTTTTTTAGTAAAGGGATCGATGAACTACCTATGAGATGGCAAAAGTGCATAGATAGCAATGGTACATACTTTGATTAAATAAATATATTATAATAAAAAAAAATCGGCTTTATGTTCCTCCCATACTAAACGCCAATTTCATATGTAAGGACCTAATATGTTAGCATTACTAGAAGTGCTACTAAAGCTGCACTCAAGTTCTAACTCTTGGCTCGACACCACCGATGATGAAGCATTGCTTTTAGCAGCCATTTCTCTCAATTCTTCAGATCTTTGTTTCCATTTTAGAGAACGTTCTTTGACCTTTTCTAGTTTCTTGTCGATTGATGTCATAATCACCTTACGTTCTCCTCTTTGATCGATGAGAAACGCTGTCTTCCGCAATTTTTATCAAATTTAAAGCGCTTGCATGGGTAATATCAACAAGTTATTTTGTAATCAAATACTCTCTTTTTCTTTGTGCTTCAGAATTTCTTCCTCTATTTTTGGATTTCAAAATTTATGTCCAATAAATATTTTTTGAGATAATCAATCAGCAATTACAACAGCAGCCACTGATTCTGTTAAACGCTTGAAATGTACTGATAGCCGGTATCACTTCGTAAGAGAATTGTTAAAAATAATAAGATTTGTATAAAGTACGTAAAAACTAGTGAGCAACCGGCAGATATGTTAACAAAGGCTCTAAATGGAGAGTTACTTGTGAGACTTATAAAGAAATGCTGGTATTATCCAAGAATATGGTGATTATAACAGATCCGTCTGAAAGTACCTAAGTATCATCGATATAATCAAGTGTCGTGATTTCTAGTTTTATGGGTAAAGTGTAAGGTATAGATACTAGTAATGATTAAAGATAAGCCATATAATTTGAAAATAGCCTCAAGGTTGAGGCAAAAAAATATCTGATTTTATTTCTAGATTAATAGCGACATAAAAATCACCACAAAGAAGAAAAAATGAACCAGATACGAGTGTGCCAATACATTATTATTTCATTCGAACATGCATTTGTTCATCAAAGTTATTTTTATGCCCTGAATAATTTTAAAAAAAATTAACTATTCGCTATAAAATATTATATATGAAGCCTCAAAACATTTACCGCGCAAGATTATCCATAAACATATGATTTGATAGTTCCCCTGTCCCGTATATCTTAATGGGATAACCCATAAAGCTGGGTGACATATTATTTTACGGCGTGTTGTGGGATCTCAGAAGATTCTCTCCCATAAAATGTGATTTTATTATTATGACGAAAATTGCTCGACATTCCGCGAAGCCTCGCAAAGCCCGACTTATAATAGAGTGCTTTCTAGGGATCTGTTTTAATGCTTTACTGATAAAAATCCTAGATTGCATTATATGGCGGTTATTTCAAATTTATACACGTAAAAATAGCCCTTAACCCTAAAAAATACATTATTACTAGCTGTTGGGCTGAAGGGCTAGGCCCCATTGAATCGTATAATGATTTATATTTATATTGTAACGTTACAAAACGTTCAGAGGATGACGGAATATTCCAAGGCAGAATATTTAAAAACATTACCGAAATGCTGGAAACATCGGTTTGTCCGTACCCGGTCACCAAAGTCGCATGGACGGATAATTTAGCACATCATACTCACATCGAAAGCGATGCGCGATAGGTTCAAAAGTCGAACCAATAAGTGTAAGATGGTGTCGGCGCGTCGATCAGTTAAAATGCGTAAAATTGTCTTTTGTGCCCGGTGTGCCCTTGCAGGGAGACTAAATAAGATTTTTGGTACCTTATAAATAACGAAGTATTTATATATGAGAAAAGTGGATGGAAGCCTCTTAAACGATGACTCAGGGCTTACAATCCGTATGATCTGGCTTAAGTGATCACTCTACACATGTAACGCTCACCAATCCCATCGTAAGAACATCTACACGTTATCAAATTTTTGAAAGTTTTATATATATGTTCGAATCAGATACATTTCATATATTGCACCGGTCTGTGCTAGAGACATCTGCTGTTATTTTTTCTCATAAACAAGTTAACCCTTAACCACCTACCATACGTCTCACAGACCCTGTCGAATTGATAATCATGAATATTTTTGCGCCCAAGTTTCGTACTAACTTGTTAGTTCCTGTACCTTTTCCCCGCGCTCCCAAGTGTCGCGCAAGCGCTCGTACGTGCATGCGTTTGCTTCAGGTGAGTAAAAAACTATCGCTGGGGGTCTGAGAGACCTATGGTAGGTGGTTACGTAATTTTTTTTAATCGTGTTTTTTATGGTTTTCTTTTAAAATGGCTCTTAGTGACAATAATATCGAGCGGTGTTTGGAACAAGATCTGTCAAGATCATGTTGGGCTAGATCATGTATTGGAAGAGAGTTATGCATCTGGTTCCGAATACGAAGAGCCAACTGTACTAGGTGATAAAGAAAATTCTCCATCCCAACATCATTTTTCTTCAATTTTACGTGGAAACGTAGAGTTTTCATCTGAAGATGATAATCTGATTCGATTCGATGGAGACCGTGGAAGAAGAAATATTTTGAAAGGAATTCATTTCTTTGGTCATCTGCCCCACCGTTTTTACGATTGAGAACTTTGCAGTATAATATAGTGGAGGGAAGAGAAGATAAAAAACCAGCATATCAGAGTGAGCTTAATTCTTTATCTTGTTCACTGGATATTTGGCAGCATTTTTTTAATGACGAATGCAATGTGAAATTGCAACGTGTAAAATTGCAATAATGTGAAATTCAACGTATCCTCCACAGAAACGTGACCACTCCATCAGCAGTTCCATGTAGCAGCAGTGCTGAAGAAAGGTTGGCGGTTCGTAAAAACTGTTCAACTTGCAAATACACAAAGAAACGCAATACGCAATACATGTGTTTCGAATGTAAATCACCAATTTGCCTTGAATGCTCAAATATGCTGTATTTTCAATGACGTGAAAAACTATGAATTAAGAACGTGCAATTTTATTTAATTTGTAATTTGATGGAGAATTTAAATTTTTTTCTACGTTTGTTAAATATTCAACACTAAAAAAAAAAATTGTAAGAAGTTCCTATTCTACATGATAATTTTTGTGGATCTCATTTTTCAAATATATTAGTTTGTAAGCCTGAAATAAGAGGTATTGACAATTATTTATGATTAAAAGAAAAAAAATGCTGATTTTCATGTGCCTTCTTTTCTAATTAAGAGTTTAATATGTTCCTTAATAGAATTTTAAGTGAAAACAAAACCATTCTTTACTAAATTTTACCATTGTGAATTATTTTATTCGGGAGTCCCACAGACGTATGACAGGTGGTTGTGTAACAAAAATATATGCTAGGTGGTTAAGGGTTAATATACATAACCAGCTTATACAGGTTGTAAGCCCTGAGTCAATGTGTTGTTATAAGCTGAATTAAATTAAGTTAAAATGAATACTCAAAATGAATTAGGTTCAATAAATGTGCAAAAATCAAAATGAAAAGTGTTATAATTACATTAAAATTAATGTGATTCACGTAGCAGCAAGGCATTTGCTTTATTGAAGCTAATCGAATTTATTCGCGTAGCAGTGTTGCACTACTTTCTGTTAAACTGTTTGCTGGATGGGTTGCACTCGGGTCGATTCCCATTGAAGCACCTTGTGATATACGACATTTTTCGTTTTGTTGTCAGGTGCGAGAACAAACAAAGCGGATTGTATCCCAACACGTAAACATGCTAACAATTGACCGTGAGAGAAACATTCATTTTTTAGATTCAGGCCACAAAAACTCAAGGATTGCCTTTGTGATTTTTTGATCGTTATGGCGAATGTTAGACGAATTGGAAATTTAATTAGTTTAAACTCAAATCGTTGGAGTCATCGGAATTCTCTGAATGAGAACTTCCTCACCTTTGAACTTTGCTTTGATTATCGTCGCGTGAATTTGTCAGTGAGTTTTCATTGCCAGTGAGTTTTCTCACCACCAAACGCGTTCCGTTACATAGTTTTGATTGGTTCAGATTTTGAAGCACGATGACTACCGATCCAACTTTCAGTTATAAATTGTGCGATTTGCAAGCCAGGCAGATCTAAAGAGTTTAAAAATTCATTTGGATAGTTGGTTTTTTCATCATTGTTTGTTGCACAGTCGATAGATTTGAAGGAATGTAGAGGACCAACGATTTGATTTTGAATTGTAAAGTTTGATTTATCCACATCTTTGTTCTTTGCCGCAATAATTGCAGATTCACTAAACCAATTGTGATTAGTAATGATATTCGGATTTGCATAATTTGATAAAAATTGCAAAAAGCCATCGGAAATGAAATCAATCCGTTCGAATCATCGATAAGAACACGGACGTTACCGATAGCCAGCAATTGCTTGGAGAAATCTTCGGCAGATGGATTCTTTAGCAATTCAACTCGCATGTTTATCGTCAGCTGAAGTTTCTTCACAAAGCGCCACAGAGTCTTCATCGCGTCGCACCGCGACAGCGGTCGATCTTGGAATGACTGGTAGTTTTTGGCGGAAATCACCAAATAATAGAATCATTGCGCCTCCAGCTTTTCGGCCTTGGACTCTCCGCAGATTCATGTTGTACCTGCGGCCATGTGGCCCAGACGTCGGAACATATCCTCTGGGTATGCAAGATAATAAACGATGTGAGGACTTGAATGAGGGTACAACTAGGCAGAGCATTAATGTACTGGGCCTTCGTCCCTCTAACGAGGACCTGGTAATAAATGCAAGGAACTTCGAAGGCTTCCGTAAGTTTGATAGGGTGTGGATGTCCCGGTGGGAAATCCTGCGGGGACCTGCGTAAAGAGCTTGGCTCTTATAAAACTAATCGTTACCATGTCAGATGGTCGAGGTTAACTTACTGTTTAATCTACGGTGGGTTTCTCTTGAATCGGATGTATATCTGCCGGTCCTGACTTCCCTTTCCGGGTGTCGCGTTTTGTTTTATCATTCTTTTTCCCCTTATTGGGAGCGATTTGATCTCTTTTATTTTATTTTTTCCTGTCTTCAACTACAAGCCATCCACCGCCGTGGGATTTCATCTTTTATTTTATTGCATTAATACTTATTATTTTTTTAACATTATATTTACCTACTTTATTGTATTTCTTTGATTTTGTTATTTACACTTCAATTATTTGGTTTATTTTTTTTAAATTTTATATTTTATTTTCCTTTTAACTATTTTGTTACTGTTTTCTTTCAATGTATATTACATTACCCTATTTACTTTGTTTCTAATTGTATTTTTCTTTTGTATATTATTATTTTTCTTAATATACTATGATTATTTATTCGCGTATTTTCTCATTTCAATAAAGACATATCTTAAGGCGGGGACAGTGAATAGCTCTGCTCGAGCGGTCGTGCCGTGGTTTATACGACCGGTGCGGCGCAGCACGGTCCTGTTTGTTAGTTGAAAAAAATGTCAACCTGGAGACGATTGAGTAGGATAGATATTGAAGTTTTTGCTCTTAAAACGGTCCTGGGTAAGCGGTGGGTACCATTCACTGTACCTTACTGCTTTAATTGTTTCATATTAATTTTTTTTCCATATTATTCTTCATAGAGAAACTTAACAATTTTATTTTTCCAATAATTGTTTTCCTTTTTGGTAATTAGTATATAATCTTTATTAATCTAAATTCTTTGCCTTTGAGAAATTCATTAGGAATACGTTGGTGAATAATTGTTCATTCATATTCAAAATTTTCCTTTATTCCTATTAGAATCGTGTTTATTTTGTTTATTGTTATTGGGTTGTGTTCCAAAAATAAAATAAAAACACTGCAATGAAACATTTGTTTTCATTCTCAGTGCGATTCGAGTACCATCGACAAGACTGATTTCTAGGGCTGCGTCAGAAGGCACGTAAGGCGACTGCGATGTTGCAATTTTTCATCTGCACCAACATTTCCTTTGCGTTCGTTTATTTTCGATCACTTGTGCCCGCGCCATCGGGAAACATTCCAACTCGTCGGCGACTATTTGCTTTGACCAATGACGAATTAGTCAACCGTTACGTCCGGCGCCACCCCACCCCCCCGCGCCGCCCGACATGCCGACGTAGTTCAGGGCTTTGAGCCCGTGTTTTTAATTGCTTTCGATATACATCTCATATCGCGATGCACACCGAAACCAAACATAAGTAAACCACGTCATGCAAATAAATATGTTCTCAGATTTATTCGCGAAATATTTCGTTTGCATCGAGACTAACTATTATAGTGTAATATAATGCT
Source organism: Agrypnia vestita (assembly GCA_016648135.1). Lineage (NCBI taxonomy): Eukaryota > Metazoa > Arthropoda > Insecta > Trichoptera > Phryganeidae > Agrypnia > Agrypnia vestita. Next base: position 145,491 of record JADDOH010004330.1, read on the forward strand.
TAATGTTATTTAGAATGCAAAAACGAACTATTATCAAAAATGAAGTTGTATAGATATGTGAAATGTTTAGTTTTCGTACAATTGAAACTAAAAGTAATCACGTGACATTTAAATGAAACAGAGTACCTACCCGCGAAAGTAAAAATATCTGATATTTATATTAAACTGAGAAAAGAATGAGCTTAAATGTTTTTAGAAATTATTTAACGGTTTACTTGGCGTTGTTCAGTATATTGCTCATGGGGTTTTGTACCTAAATAGTGCAATTCTAATCATTAGGTATAAAAAATATATAGGTAACTAATTTCCCATTTCGGGCTCGTAATCCATAACTTCGTTCGTGATGAAGTTATGAAGAGTTACATACGACTGTTGTTGATTTGAAAGTTCTGGATCATACACATCAGATATTTAAAATTTAAATAAAATTATTGGTATGTAGGTACTTTCTTGAATAACAAAAATATTTACAGAAACTATCCCATGTTTACTGTACTTGGCTGTCATAGGACGGATTTAAAACTAAAATTTGACATTTTACAAACTTAATATAAAATCAAAGAGGAAAAGAAAATTTTATTTTATCATTTACGAGTTAAATTGCTTTTATTGGTATCGCTCATTACAGAATAAATGAACACCATTTATATTAAATTTATTGTGTTGATTATGAAAATTTTTGCTCAAATTATATATAATATTAAAATATTGTTTAAATTAAACTGTTGAAAAAATGTTATAAACATCCTCTTAATATGACAAACGATCGCACACCCTCATGCGCCAACTAAGTGTTAATATTTTATTTATTGTTTGAAAAAATTATAATAAAGTTAAATTGCTAGACTAATGAAATGTAAATGTTTATTTATACAAAATCGCTAATCTCTGAAAGTTCTTCACCGATTGCTTTGAACTTTTGCACAACATTGCATTCAAATACGAAGATGTTTTTGTAAAATTACTTTGTTTTTATATACCTGCTAGCTGTTCATACCCGGCGTTGGATGGGTTAAGGATTAAGTTTAATATAAATTTGTGAGATTAAACAAAGTTTCGATTTGAACGGTATAGCTTTGCATCGAAAATATATCATGGGGTGGGGAAAGTGTAAAAGAATAGAAGGGAAATGTCACCAATGTTAACCACCGGGTCCTAAAGAATAACTTTCCAAAATTTGAGTCCGATCAGTCGAACGGTTCAGATTTGCATTGAAAATGTATCAGGGGAAAGGAAGGGGTATGAAAATAGGGGGGAAATGTTGCCTATTAACATAGGCACTCGTTACTTTTAGAACTCGGCGTGTAACCCCGCCGAGTCCTAAAAATATGTTTCCAAATTTTGAGTCCGATCGGTCAAGCATTAGAGATTTGCATCGTAAATATGTCAGAGGGAGAGGAAGGTGTATGAGAATAAGGGAGAATGTTGTCTATGTTACCCGCCGAGTCCTAAAGAATAGGTTTCCAAATTTTGAGTCCGATCGGTCAAACGGTACAGATTTGGATCGAAAATATGTCAGGGGGAGGGGAAGGATTAAGAAAATAGGGGGGAAATGTTGCCTATATTACCCGCTGGGTCCTAAAGCACAAGTATGCAAAATTTGAATCGAATTGGGAAAACGGTGTGGATTTGTGTAGAGAACAGACAGACAGACATACAAACATAAAGTTTTATAGGTATAGATTATCTATTTATATAAATAAAAATGTAAGTATTTGATTGCGCAAAATCTTAAATCTCGTAAAGTTCTTCAACTATTTCTTGACAACTGAAATTTTGACACAACGTTCCATTCGAATTCGCACTAAGTATTTGATAAAAGGCGCCGGTACCTACCCAAGTTTTCAATATTGATAAATACTTAAATATACCTAACATATCAGAAAGTCAAATTTTTTGATTACATTCGGTGAACTTCTGGGCTTATCGTTTTAAACGACATTATTCCAAAATTCATATTTGATTCACATCTTGAATGCATTATAATATTAAACACAAAACAATATACTTCTATGATCCTAAAATAAAGCGAATTCATTGTAGAAACACAGTAAGTAGTCGGCATGCTTCAAAATTCACTTTTTGGTTCTCAAATTTGGAATGTATTCCCAGGCGCAAAAAGCAGAATGACTAAATAAAAAAGAATGAGCGACGTTTTAATTATTTTGCCTCCTACCAATATTAACCGTGGCAGATATTTACTTAAATTACCAAAAAGTATTCTTAAAATTCAGAATTGAGCAGTTTAAGTGGTAAATGAAAATTGACTTTCTTTGATTTCACAGAAAAGCAGTTTCTGAAAAAAATTTCCCGTAAAATTATAATTTTAGGAAATATTTATTCGATGATGACCAGAAAACCTATTAAAAAACCTACTTCTATGAAATATTTTGTGTATAAAATATATTACGATACAATCTCGTACACTACAGGAATTTTATATATAGTTAGTTAGTTCTTCTGTTAGTTGTATCTCATTTCGATCAAACAAAAAAAGTTCATCAAATACATTGAGCCAGTTTATCAACAATTATTCTATCCCCAATGCCATGCAGCAGTAATTAATAAACTTAACTATTTCATAAAGGTATGAAACAAAATATTTATAACGATATCAAAAAAATGCTTTTCTGTAAAACAACGTCATCTGTTTGACGTTAAAGCAACACACGCTATCTATACCTATAAAACTCAATGTCGTCTATCTGTCTGTTCTCTATACAAATCTACCCGTTCGACCGATGTGACTCAAGTTTTGCATACTTATTAAATAGGCCCCGACGGATAACTAGTGAAATTCCCTCCCCCCCCCCCTTTTTACCACTACCACACCACCCGAAATATTTTCCATGCAAATCTCTACCGTTCGACTGATCTGACTCAAATTTTGCATTTTTATTTTTTAGAACCCGGCGGATAACATAAGCGACATTTTCCCTTTGTTTTCACCCCACCGACTTTCCACCAATATGATGTCTATACAAATTAAACTTTCTATACAAAACCGTTTGACCAATCTCACCCAAATTTTGCATACTTATTCTTTAAGACCCAGCGGGTAGCATAGGTGAAATTTTCCCCTACTAATGGGTAGGGAGAAATGTCACCCCACCCCCTCCTCACGATATATTTTACATATAAATCTGTACCGTTTGACCGTTGTGATCCAAATTTTGCTTACTTATTCTTTAGGACCTGGCGGGTAACTAAAGCGACATTTTTCTACTCTTCCTTTACCTCACTTCCTCCTCTAATATATTTTGTGTATAAATCTACACCGTTTATCTGATCTGACCAAAATTTTGCAAACTTATTCATTAGAACCCAGCGGGTAACAAAGGCCACATTTTCTTCCTGGACATTACATCCATCCCAGCATTGATTAAATTAATGGAAAAATTGTTTTTATTAGAGGCTTTTCAAAACAATGGGACCTTTGTTTTCCCTTCACAAACTTATTTTAAACTTAATCCTTAACCCTTGCAACGCCGGGTAGTAACAGATAGTATTCAATAAAATTCGAGAAAAAATAGTTTTAATGAAAAAATAATGAAATTATTACGAAAATTTCAGCACATAGATGGAAAAATATTATATAAGATCTGTAAGAAGAATCAGATATCTTAAAAAATACAATTTTTCTGTGGAAGCCATTCCACAATACAGATAGCCGCGCATCTAGGTGACACATACGACGTACCTACGTGACAGGGGTTGATGACGCATGCCCATAGCAACATGCGCCGACATCCAGGCGCCCGGCAGGCGAGCGAAGAATGTCCACACCAGGTAAATCCGATAACGCATCGAAAGTGCGACAGCCGCGGACCGTAGAAAGCGGCACGCGGCAAAAGCAGAAGGCATTCCAGAAGACACTCCGCTGGGTCAGCACAACCCCGGGCACGAGGAGAGGAGACTTCGCAATTCCTTTGTGCGAATTGACTATAAGAGGCCTGACGCCCGACAAACATTATCTAATTTCCTAGTGGCTTCTTGGTACGGCGAAAACCCTCTCCGTTTGAATACTCAACTGTGTCATTATAACTGTCGATATACTTTGTACCTTTTTAAACTTGTATTTTTCATATCCGTTATACCACAATAAATTCTGTAAACTGACCGCGACTTTGGAATTTCATCCGCAACACCAGAGAACTCCGACTCTGATAATAAACGGAGTGGTGACATATAGTCAATCCATAAGAAGCGGCAATTATTAAGGAGTAGCTTCTCGACCTTACAAAAGGGTCGATTCACAAACAACAACCCCACATTTCTATTAATTTTACTTGGAAAATGGTAAAAATATATTTTATAATATAATCACAGGAACTGTCTGAAAACATATTTTTAGCCAAAAGGCATAAATTTTACATGTTTATCTTTTAACCCGTTAATTTTTAATCTGCATGGTATTTTCTTTTACATATGAATCCAAAGTGGAATAATCGATTACCTCTAACATGAATTTGTTTTGAAACTTCTCCAATTCCTTAATCAAGCAAGCCTAGACTTATCCAAGTTTTATGTACCTTGCCAACAAAAACACTAATAATATGGAGGAAATTGTCAACTTATTAATTTTCTAACTTCTTTAAGTCCCTCTATGTAGAAGATACAATAGATCCAATCAACCTTTTAGCGCTTATTAACGACAATTCCAGTTATTAAAATAGCACCAAATGTAAAAAACTTGTAAAAAAATCCGTTTAATGAACACAAATAAGCTGATCCTCATAATATACCTACCTCCTATTTTTCTTAAAATACGTGTCTCAGCAAATGTTTTACCATTGTACATTTTCTGTTTGATGGATGTTTTCCAGATTCATGGAAGTGCAGTTATGTAACTCCTGTATTTAAAAAATATGTATATAGAGACATATCTAACTACAGACATATCTAACTATACAAAATGATATTTTTAAGCAATCCAATCCTAAAAATATCGTTTTGGACAGTATGCATAATCCAAATAAAGCACAAAATTAGTCCTTTCCAACATGTTTTTGTCTTAGGCGGATCGACTATAACAAATGTTGCGATTAACGAAAATTACGTAGCTATTTCATTAGCAAATAAATATCAGGTTAATTCATTGTATACTGACTTAAGTAAGGCTTTTGACACGTCTCTTGCACTAGAAACATAAATTGTTAAAACTAGGAATTGGAGGCAAATTCTTATTTAACTGACAGAATGCTTTGCGTAAAAATTCAGTCATACTTATACATTCAAGGCTATTATTGGTATCTCACAGGGATCGCATATAGATCTTTTACTATTTTTGTTCGTATGTTTATAGGTATTGAGGTTCTTTTATTTGCAGATGACCTAAAATTATTTAAATCTAAATTAGTTGTTTAAGTGACTGTTACACAGCAAGAAAATTTTAATCATCTACATATATGGTGCATAACAAATAGACTAAATCTAAACATGTCAAAAAATAACGTAAGGTATAAGCGCGATTCAAATGATTGAGTTCGATATCATCGAAAGATTTGGCATTTACTTCGTGGTGCAACATTTTTATTATCATTAAAATGTGATTTTTATTTTAACTATGTACTACTTAACTATGAGAGGGTCTGCTACTCTCGAACCGCGGGCTGCAGACAATCCCTGGTCCCCAGAAGCAGCGCGGAAATCAGGACCGCGCAACCGACCACTGAGCCGCTGATGATGGGACCTCTGCTGCCTGCGTAACGCGTGGGTCACTACACTTACCTATGCGTGCTCTGCTTGGCCAGCCGTCACTAGATATCGATAACCATCCGCCATTTTTCTACCATACCGCTATATAATCTTAAATTATATACATAATTATAAATATTTATTATACAGGCGATCTTCCTAGTTCAGCGGGCAAGACACTGGCTTTTCACACCAAATTTAATTCCCGGTGAGGTCACAATTAATCTACGTGATTTACTCCAGCCTGGATTTTTTTGTGAAGTATTTCGTTTCAATAATTGGGCCTCTAAGCAATTTTTACATGAAATAGTACATTTTCAACTTTCTTATGGTATTTACTCGTAAATTTATTCACACCTGTTTTTTATAAATATGAAACAAAAATCATTTAGATAATACTTAAATTCAAACATTTAAATTTCAAATAAAAGTTATAAAAAAAAAACATCGTTTTAAAATATATCGGTATATATGTAGGAATCCGAAAGTCACTCCATACTTAATAAACAAATCTTTTGAATATTCTTAAAAATCACTCATATATCGCTCGTTAGTCTGATAACGTTTTAAATATATTTAGCAAATATAGATATAAATTAATTTGAATATCGTGATAATTATTCGGATTTTTAATATAAAACTATTTATTTTGAAATGGTTCTTGCGCATTTATAGCGTTTTTTTTACTTTTCATAAATATTTTGAAGAGAAAATACCGACGGTCTAAAAAATGTACACAAACATGCAAATGAATTTTGGAGAGGAATTTATTGTTTTGTGCTCCATCCCCGTATCGTTCTGTCCAGGAGTAGCTATCTACTTGATTAGCCGGTATAATCCCAAAATATTAAAAACAATCATATATTATATTGAAACTCTACGGCTTATATTAAACTGCATCTGTTGAAAGTGGAAACCTCCTTCAAAAATTCCTTTTTTTATACCTTTATACCTTTTATAGGTTTTCAGACGATTATTAAATATTTTAATAGGTCGTTAACCTTATTCTCCACCTCATTATAAACATATATATGTATGTATATGTTATTTATATTTTTCATTTATTTATGGAAGCGAATTCCGTAATATTCAATAAGAAATAAATGAAATAAAATTTCACTATCCCAGCTACTTAATAGGTCGTCAATATTTGATAGTTATATGTTTCTCTTTGAATTATTAATTCACTTATTTATATTATTCCATTTATATTCGGGAAGTAATCGATTGTTACGAGAAAATCAAACGAAGCTTTGACGTCTTCCCGCTAGTCGATTTCCGAATAATGGAAGTACTCTTTGCTAAACTGCAAATAAAGTATATATGTTATTTATATTTTTCATTTATTTATGGAAGCGGAAGTCGAGATTATATATATATAATATATATATATATATCATATATATATTGTGACATGATAATTCATATTCGTCACACTCCATTCGTGGAGCACTTATAAAAGAAAAAAAATTCCATCACAGCGCGTAATATTGTACCGCCGTATAAAAAAATGTTTATGGTCAAACACGTATAACTTTACTCGGTATGCTCGCTAGCTTCAGGGGGATCGCGAAGATCAAGATGGCGGCACTTCAGTGAAAACCAATGAATTATTTTAGACGATCTCTTCATATTGTCTTGCCTCAATTTCTTCTGATGTCTGTGATTAGAGCATTAGCTTATCCATTGTTTGCCATTGCAATTCAAAAATTTGCAAAGTAAATCAGGAAAGTGGGTACATTCTTCATCCCAACATTTTATGTTTGTTAAAAACATAATTTATATAAATAAATAGTCATTTAATATTGTAACATTTTTGATAACAATTTTGTTGATCGACTTAACGCAGAGCGAACATAAATATAGATTTTCATTATTTTTATTTAATTATTTTTTAATTAACGCCCTATAGGGCTTTTACAATAGATAGGTAAGTGTACATAATCAGAATATATAGATAGTTTAAAGAGAAAAAAACAATAAAATGTAAACATAATAATGATATAAAGAGAAAAGAAAATACTTAAAATATAGATACAAATATATAAAGATAAATATAAAATAAAGTTAAAAGCAAGTATGTATATAAAAAGCAGAAGCATAAGAAAAACATAATATAATAGAAATGTAAAATCAAAAAAATATTAATGTAGAGTGAAAAGATATAGCACAAGCATTGAAAATAATATTATAATAAAAAACATACATACAAATAAAAATCAAGTCCAATTCGACAAATACTAGTAATCTTTCAATACACCTTTTAATATATGATTGAATAATATACAGTTATTGGCAAAGATAGAGCAGATACATAAAATAATTGTGGTGCCTGTTTACCAAAACATACATGTCATGTGTGCAATTAGTGAAAAGATTTATTTCTGATTCCAGTCTATCCACCTCCAAAAAATCGTTGTACCTCAAAACCAGGGAAGACTCTAGTGATACATTGTTCCCTGCCGCATTCGCTGGAAATATTTGAAACATCGAAAAACAATTGAAAAAAACCCCAACTCATTCATTTATTAAACGCAACATCCAATTTATCTTTAATCTGTCTATTCGTTTTTCTTCAGTTTCCTTCAAATTTAGATTATTTATTTTCAAATGATTTTTGACCTCAGATTATTGAATTTTTTACAGTACAAAAATTTATCTCATTTTTTCGTTGACTAAAATAAGATTGTAACAAATAAATTTGAATTATTTTAATTCAAATACTCGATATTTAACAAAATACTTGTTTGAACAGCACGTTTTGTAATTCAATTTATAATGCCACTGAATCCATTATTTCAATCTGCAATGTTCCTACTGTAACGTACCTACCTGTACACCTAAGCTAAATACCTAACTATAAAGTTTAATAATATAAGTTTTACGAAAAGCCCAAAGCTTGAGACTTTAAGCTACCGAATTGAGCTTTATTACGGCTTTTGGGACTTTTAAGCACACACTTTATGCTTTAAGCTACTAGATGAAAACTTAAGTCGAACTTAGAACTTCGGAAGTATATTTACATGAAAGCTATTATTTTTTTTTTTGTTAAGAATTTATATTTTCAAAATTGGCCAGTCGTGATCTATCTAGTGGTTAGGAAAATTCCCCCTCCGTTCTGTCCGTAGCTATCCAAAATTCTTTTGATATGTGGTGAGATTCGTATTCTTATTAACGCGACTAGACTAATAACTAGATCGAATTCTTACCTAACTATGGAAATAACAAACGCACGTAACTAATCCGTACTCGTCCTTCTAGAAACCGCTCTAGAATTCTACAGTTTCGCCTATATGAGAGATAGCCGATATCGTCCACGTCCGGAGTCGGCCTAAAAGCCAACTATATGCGGCGTAGCCTAGGAATAAACGCTAGTAGCAAAACTCCCTTACATTGAACCGCCATAACTATAATACCATCGGGGTTAAAATACTGTAATGTAAAACAATACAATCGTCGCCAAGCATACGCTAAAGATTCCGCCCGCATTGATTATCAACATCTCATAATAGCAGCTTAGAACAGTGTCAGCACAACCACATGCGGCACCCATTTATGACAGATTTACAAGATATAATAGCATACGTTATATTCAAAACACAAGTAAGAAACCTACCGATAGCGCGTCCCACGTTGTCCGATCTGCTCAATCTGTTCATAGTACATAGTAGGGGAAGACAAACATATTTATATTCACAACAACTAGGCGCAACAGAGGCTCAGGGCAAGCTTTGTCTGACATTATCGCAGCCCGAGATTCTAAGGGAATGGAAGATACAGATTTGTAAGTGAAATTTAAGAAGTGTCTAACCACTTCTGTTCAAACGTGGATTCTAGATGCCCCCCCCCCCCTGTAGGGGGGAGGGGGATGCGGCCCCAGAGCATCGCCGCATCCGGTGGTTAACTCCTGTTTAGACATAACCTCCCACACTAAGCTGCAGACCAAGATCAAGCCGAGACTCTATTGCTCCTGCTGGAATCCCCCGAAGTCCTCGCTTCCCGGCGACAAACATATCAGGAAGAAATCCCGCGTCTGATATTAAGGTTTGTATATTATCCCGCGGGGCAGTCAAATTGACTGGTGTATAATGATGAGGATCCCACGTTGCGGCTACATGAGCCGGATTATTATGATGTTTACTGCTGATTAAAGGGCTGAATGAACTAACTGGGTGACTGGAAAAGACTCTCCCTTGAGCGCGTCAGTCAGAGCCATGTTAGCATCGCCAAATATAGTTGATGTGATTGATCCCACGGTGTAGTCTTATTGACTAGAGATATTAAATGATGGTAAAACAGCATGATTATTACAGTTGATTGTGAAGTTCCTGATATGTTTCTCGCTGGCCGGGAAGGGAGAACCCCGAAGGTCTCTGTATACAGCAAGTTAGAAAAGGTGGTGAATGATGAGTATGATGGTGTTAGTAATGCCATCGCGCTCCTGAATGCGGTCCCGATCATAAAAGTTGATTGTTAAACTGCTAACAGATCTCGTTCATTAAAGCGGTCCCGAGCACAGTATTGATTGTCGAACTGCTACCTGCATCTTATAATTTCTCGTTCATGAGGCACGTCCTATCTCGTCCTTGAGTACGGAGTTAATACATTCATAAACATTCATAAACAGAGCCCGAGCTCGTCGCACCAAGGGGCCCGAAAAGACGTGAGAGGCTCTTCCCCTTAGATGTTAAAGGGGTAACCGCATCAAGACCTTCAGACCATCCTGTAATTCTTGGCTTTAAAACCCAGTCACAACCGGGTAGATACAGTTAAGATGGCCCTACCTAGTCCCTGACCTAAGGTGTCTCTCCAATCTAATCAGACTCCATAGCCGAGAACGCGCGCTCCGACATTCGACCCTGTCTTGCCACGCGAGTAGATCCAACTTCATCTTTTTCCACAATCGAAATTCTGCCTCCCAAGATCACGGGGCGTGAAAGACGTACGACTCCTCGCCTCCCGACCATGAAGAGACGAACTTCCCCATTCGGTTCTCGTTCATTATCCCATTTATAATCCCCGCGTGCCTAACCTTAAGAGTCTAGCGCCGGTAATAAGATCTCATTATGCTACGTTGGAAGTTAATATTGCACAACCGGGCGAAATACCTATTTTCCGCGAACCTATTCAATTTGTAAAACGCAATAATATGTATTTATATATGTTAGTAAAACGTTTGAAATGCAGAATGCACGTATGATGACCTCGCTTCTATCCTAAAGATAATTAAGATATAACCCCGACGTTACGTCCCGACATCAGTACTAATTTGTTTCCGCGTCCGTTACCGTCGGCTCTGAACCCACGTAATGAAATGAATAGTGATTATGTGACCATGACAAATTATATAGCACGAACATTCCATTTAATACACATAAGAAAACATCAGGAATAAATAATATTAAAGGTTCTTATCTTATTTCTGTAGTTGGTCTGCTTCTGAGATGGCATCCTGATCCGAAGTAATATAACTCTCCAAAATTGAGCAATTACCAGCGCCTGTGTAGCCCTTCATTTCCCTTGTATATATATTTTAATATCAGCGCCTGTAAAACTGTATTAGATCCTAGAAACAAGAAAACTATTCCCTCTACGCCGAGCACATACAGAACATAAACCCCTTCAATCTAGTTCATCCACGGTTAAGAAAAAAGGCGAAAGAATAGTAATAGTAAAAGGTCCCAACAGAAGTTGAAGTTCTCTGTAAACTGTCCATATCCTCTAGTTGCGCCTGTGTTTTCCAATAACAACCTTCCAGTCATGTATTTAACATAACGTCCTCCTTGTGTGTATGTGTGCTTCAATATCTGCCATCCAGTTAATGGTTCCCAAAATAGTGTTTTCCTTGTATATATATTTCAATATCAGCACCTGTAAACCTGTATTAGATCCTAGAAACAAAAAACTATTCCCTCTACGCCAAGCACATACAGAACATAAGCCCTTTCAAACTAGTTCATCTACGCCGTATAGTGATATCACAAGCAGACATAAACAATACAATTACAAGTATGCTTGCGTTCTCCCCCACCTTGGTGGAAATATTCGCATTCGTATTCACCGAATAGTAGGCCTGATATTCGTATTCATGAAGGTAGTATTCGTTGCATCAAGGTTATTATATTTACAAGTATGTTCAAGTTCCCCCACCTTGGTGGAAATATTCGCATTCGTATTCACCGAATAGTAGGCCTGATATTCGTATTCATGAAAGTAGTATTCGTTGCATCACTCTCAATAATAAAATCATATAGATAAATAATTACGGTAACTCATAAAAATATGACATTACTTATATTAAACGAACAAAGCAAAACAATCTGTCATATAAGTAAATAACGTGATCACGGAAGACCGAAGGTTAACTACCCCTGAACAAACCGCGAACTGCCCACAATAATGGAAAATGTTGTAGAAAACATTTCAAATATCTAATATTGAATGAATAAAACAATGTCATATGAATAACTATCGCGATTACGGATGGCCGAAGGTTAACCACCCCTGAACACACCGCGAACTGCCCACAATAGTGAATAATGTTCTAGAAAACATTTCAAATATCTAATATTGAATGAATAAACAATGTCATATGAAGAACTATCACGGCTACGGAAGACCGAAGGTTAACTACCCCTGATCTAACCGCAAACGACCCACAATAATGGAATATGTTGTAAAAAAAAACATTTCAAATATCTAATATTGAATGAATAAAAACAATGTCATATGAATAACTATCGCAATTAAGGAATATATACAATTCGAAACACGTCTTTATAAGAACTTGATAGGAACAAATCGTGTTTTCAACGATTGCCTAATGATACGCAATACAAACATGTAACGAGTTCAAATAAACCACACATTCATGTTTTAATAAAATAAATATAAAATCCAGATGCATTTTTAAAATATATTATTAGTAAGAAACTCCTCGCACGATCTACACAAATCATATAGAAATCCGTGTATTCAATCGCCAGTATAGATAACAAAGCATTCGTTAGCATAAGAATACATCCGCCCTGAAGAACCTCTCGCACATTCCGAACCTCGCGACATTGAATATACATAATTATTCTGAAATTTTAAATCCCACAAACAAACACGAAACACCCTTCGTCAGTAAAGTATTCCATTTTAAAGCCTTTATATCTTTGGTAATATATGAATATCAAATTTAAGTGATTTTTCATATGAACAGCGACAGAATTATATATTTCATAAGCGTTATGCAATAATTTGAATAACTATCACAGTCGCCATATTACGATTTCTTGTATATTGAATCTGAAGCGCGTATAGTAATAATTATCCCTAGGCCCAAAATACGTAACAAAACAATCCACAACATGTATCTATAATTGTTACGATCCAGAAAGTTCTAAATTGAATACACGAAAAAGGCAATAGAAATAAATAATATTGAAAATGCTTAGCTGTATCGTCGAGTGTTGCTGCCTCTGTGACTCACTGATGGTATTTCGGTCCTCTCTCCACAAGAGCCTCCGGCCAACGTTGATGCTGAAGAAAGAAGGGCAGATCCTCGAATTTGTATGGCTTATATAGTCTATATTTCTCGCCATTTTTGACTCCAACCGACGTGTAAAGGTAAAGTCTAACTCAGAAAGCCTCTGATTCGTCGAATTCGTTCCGCGAATCCACGTTCCTGATTGGCTCGCTTCATCAGAATCATATAACATAAAGCCCGCTTTACACGCCCGCGTGCAGAAATAATAACGCTCGCCCGCACCTACTTATCCGGCAGATAGATATTTTCGTATAATTTTTCAGCAATGTCTATTTGAATAGGCCAATATCGTTACACTACCTTCTTTGTTCCTGTAATAACCATTTCCCCCCTATTAATATAACTAACAATGAAGCGATCGCAACAAACTGACCATAAAATATTTTGGTAAACAATTATATCCACTTGTGGTGTGTCCTAAAATACTTTTCTTTTATACCGCACGCCCGGCAAGGTGGTTTTAAAATGAGTAAAGATTGATATCTCTCCATCCTTGTTGCTTATCTCCTCGGAAGATTTAGTAAAATTGTACGAATACGGTAGGTTCTTTACATGATTAAAAAACACTGACCCTACAAAAATGTTCCAAACATTAAAAGTATAAGTTTTCGGTATATCTCACCGTTAAAGTTGTTTAAAATTACAACTGTAAATAAGTAATTTAATTTATTTTTCGTATATATAACATTGTTAGTGTATGTCATATTTATTTTCTTATAATTTAATTCAATCTTTTATTAAGCATAATTTGTATGAAATGCGTTCTTTACTTGAGGTTAATTTTACGCTATCCATTGTCATTAAACAAAACAACTTTCAATATTTTTGACAATTGTGGCTGAGTGGCACAGTGAAAGCTTCGTAGGACTGTTTATTTTTACGGGTGTGGTGTTTCATTTATAATAATCGCAAAATCGTCGAACAAAACCTTTAATTATATTGTGTATGGAAAAATGCGGTAAATTAGTTTCCTTGTTTTTTGGTAACAAGGATGATGATATTAACGTTTATCATGAAAGCATTTCCCAACCGGCAGGTTCTAGCAGTCCGAATATTTATGCGTGAGTTTTACGTGAATATACATTTTGAATAAAAATGTTAAATTAAATATGTACTTGACGCAATATTACGATGTATTAAAATTCGATATAACGATAAAATGATTATCTTATTCTGATGAACATAGAACTGTTTTCCAAAATTGAATTTTAGCACATAGGTATTGCAAAAAGTGGTTTGACTAGAAAGGGACTGAACTTCACTAATGCATAATTCTCGAATGGAATGTGAAGGACCATAATCTGAAGGAGATAACACAGAGAACAGGTTTGAAATCAACATGCATTGTCTCAAGTGAACTAGAACAAGAGCTGCATATCGAAAAACTATGGTTGTTCACTAACTATGATGAGCGAGGAAAAATGAAAGGTGATTTATGTGCTTCTAGTGATATGTACCATTTCATCTCATCAACAGCTCATCAATATTTAAACAAAAAAAAAATGATAGTCGCCAGGAATCATTAGTATTAATCAGCTTGGTAAATTATTCTTATGAAGTTTTAATAATATATCTTACTAAAACCACACTATTTTCCTGGTATAAGGATTTCTACAAATTTCAATTAATTATTTATGTGAATTGATAAGTCTTGATTCAAATACATACTTAAATTAATTGCCTGCCTGTAGGTTTCATGACATTTACTGGTTCCACTCGGAAAAAATAGTTAAACACTATATTTTTATATATAATTTTTGTATTTTTTTTTGCAAATTTTGAGAATTTTCGTACAATTGTATTTAGCCTGTAAAATTATTCAAATGCCCAAACTAATTAAAATACAAAATGATGTTTATTTGTAGCGCTCACTCAATACGTCATACCGAATTGTAATCCGCAGGTAATCCCTACACGCCTCACCCCTACTCCCCCTCCCCGGCGAGTTCGTTCCGCCATTTTGGCAACTGGACTTTTCATTACAACCGATAAAAATAATGTTAGCCATGGGGGCAATCACTCGAATGGGAATCACGTGATTGTTATTTATGTTTTATATACAACCTCCATCAATTCTGAACGTTTTTATATCTGATAAACCTTCATTGGAAGGTGGGCCAAATTTTTATTTAGTAGTCATTGACAGGGTTAAGGTTTATGTGAGCCGAAAAGTTAAGGGAAGGAATTTCATTTTACTGCGGACCTGTTTCTTACAAAGGTCGTCCGATCGGACGGACGATCTCCGACACCGATTCAATAACACTTGGAATTCTTAAAGATTCTGCAACATTCTTGGACGAATATTTTGTTCAATTCCTTCCTTAATAACAAACAATTCAAATACACTAATCACATGCGTAAGGCATTACTTATACGCATTTTTAAATCAACATGAGTCTCTAGACCTCAGTAATAAACTAATAAACAGTAATAAACTTCAGTAATAAACTAAAGTAACACTCCGCAGAACTCCGAGACTAAATACAGATAAGTATTCATATTTTAAGTATTACAGCTACTTTATATGATTATTGAAATGTATGTGTAAGCAGAGAAGATGGAAATTTTCTGTGTTGCCTAGATAGCATTCATACATCTCCTCACACACGCTTAGAAATTTTATTAAAGGTTCTAATAGAGTCTAACATCAATATCTATCTGGTTTATGTTATCATTCCAGGTCATTCGCGGATGCTCTGTGCATCTATCGCATTCAACATTCACTTCATTTCTTATCACCTTCTATTCGCCCATACATTCCACATGCCCAAACCATAATAAGATATTTTTTACGGTTTTTTCTAATTTTTATGATTTTATTCATATAATTTGTGGCGATTTTATTGAAAAACATAGAATACATTTCTAAATGCGTGGTCTCTCTCTTTTAGAAAAGGTTTATCTTTTTCTTGCATATTTATGTTACTTACTTACTTACTTCCTAACATTACTTACAATTATGCCGTTTCCCCTCGGGGGTAGGCAGAGAGGATAGAGCCCCACACTCTTCTGTCATGACACACATCTCTCATTCTCGCCTCATCCACATTCATACATCTTCGCCCACAAGCTCGATGGTTGTGCACTCCTAACGGGACCATCCTCTAGTATCTGATTAATCTGGCCTTGCCGCGTCCTCCGCGATCATCTTCTTTCTCCGGTGCCGTCAACACTTGCGTCATATATTTTTCTTATCATTCTTTTCTGGTTCATTCACTCAATATGTCCAAACCATCTTAGCGACCCTCTTTTCATTTTATCGATTATGCTAAGATCAGCTTTACATTCTTTCCTAACATCTTCATTCTTTACTCTATCATAAATGAATTTGCCACACATACGTCATCAACGTAAGTGATCACATCTCTACCGCATTCAATCTACTTTTGTTTTTCTTCTACCAGCTTTAGGCTTCACTTTCGTACATAAGTGTAGGTACCAGAATCTCATTGTGTACCGCTAGTCTTGCCTCAATAGACATATTTCTATTATAAATTATTGCATTCAAAACACCGTTCACCTTATTCCCTACAATCACTCTGTCCTCTCGATATCTTTCTCAGTCTTCCCTCTTCTGTCGAACATACTTCCTAAATACACAAACTCATCTACTTGCACTAAACATTAATTTCCTATCAGTATTTCACACTCGGTCTTACTTTCCTGCCTCTCGAATATACAACACTTTAATTATTTTAATTATGTTAACCTTTTTAAAAATGTGTATGAGTCGAATCCTCTCTCTAGATCTCAATTAACCAGGTATTTTTTTTTTATAATTTTGAAAAATTTTTGCGTATAAACTAATATAATAATAATGAACTGACAAATTTTAAAAAATAAGGTTAAAAATAAGACAAAATATATTCGCATTTATTTCGTTCATTAAATCCTTTAACAAAGAGGAATTTAAGAACCGACTTAACCGAAGTTACTACACTAGAAGAATGAAGTTCTTCAGAAAGGTGAAGGCAAAAGGCTAAAGCAAATCTGAAAACCAAGTGATTTCACATAGTCGAGTGATTTAACACTTTAGCTAACACGTATTTTTATTCATATCCTTTAAATAACTCAAACAAATAACTATTAGAATATTTACATTATTTAAATGATAATTTCGTTAGAATACCATTTAAGTATTTATTTCATAAAGCATTTGTAAATATGTATAACTGGTACAACTCGAAAATAATATATTCTAATTAAATTATTGCTTGACCACTAACGCGGAAGTGGACAGTATTAAAATCTGGAATAACAATTCTGACACCTTGATTTTTAGATTATTGGCTGAAATATTTATTACGTTGATTGAAATATTTAAAATTGGATTTACCGTAATTTCTCGGTACGACCTAAATGCAATGACACTAACGGCTCTAACCGTGGGATGTTTACACAAAAGGGACTTTCGGTGTTTTAGGAAAGAAGGAATTAGCGGTCCAGCGGCCGAACAACTGGTATTCCCAGGCCGGCGCACTACAAGAAAATAACACCAAACTTTTGATCAGAAATGTCGCAAATTATGATAAATTGCCGCGACGACAAACTTTCCCCTGTAAATTTGCCCCTTTTCCAAAATTTTGCCGAAATTTACGGAATAATCAACGGACGCGTTACATTGCAAATCCACGATTTCGCTCAGCGATTCTAATGGGTTTGTTACAAATAAACGAAAAAAGTTAAGTCGTAAAAACTTGGCAACTAGAAGGCGGTGAGGCCTAATAGTTGGCTAGCCCCCACCCTCACCCCAATAACCCACCCTCGCGCAGATATTCCCCAACTATATTTGAAGAGAAAACTCATTTGTTTGGGTTTAGTTAACAATCGAGGCGACACATATGGCCCGGGAAGACGCTACGGCCAACAGCCGACAGCCACCGCCCGACATGGCCGCGCGGCGAGAGCTTTTTTGCGTTTAAATTTTAATAAACTTTCATCAATAAATAACTATTCGCACGGTAACAGACCAACTGTATATATTTGTGCAAGCAAATTAATCGATAGTATAAACTAACTAGCTAATCATACCCGGCGTTGCACGGGTTAAGAATTAATTTAAAAATAAATTTGTGAGGGTAAACAAAGCTTCGATTCGATTTTGATTTGCATTGAAAATGTATCAGGATGAGGGGAAAGGGTAAAAGAATAGGGGGGAAATGTCACCAATGTTAACCACCGGGACCTAAAGAATAAGTTTATAAAATTTGAGTCCGATCGGTCAAACGATACAGATTTGCATCGAAAATATGTCAGGGGGAGGGGAAGGGGTATGAGAATAGGAGGGAAATGTTGCCAATATTACCCGCCAAGTCCTAAAGAATAAGTTTCCAAATTTTGAGTCCGATCGGTCAAACGGTAAAAAAAAATTATAAATAATATGTCAGAGGGACGGGAAGGGGTACGAGAATAGGAGGGAAATGTTGCGTATGTGACCCGCCGAGTCCTAAAGAATAAGTTTCCAAATTTTGTATCCGATCGGTCAAACGGTACAGATTTGCATCGAAAATATGTCAGAGGGAGGGGAAGGGTATGAGAATTGAGAGGAAATGTTGCCTTTGTTACCTGACGGGTCCTAAAACATAAGTATACAAAATTTTAATTGAATCGGACAAACGGTGTGCATTTGTATAGAGAACAGACAGACAGACAGACAGACAGACATTGAGTTTTATAGGTATAGATCTTATAAGCTTGTACGTGATCCCTACCTAAATACTTATTAACAAAAATAATTATTATACTCGTGTCCTAGATGGCGGTTGTATGTTTTAATAAATAATTTCAGTGCAGATAAAGACAGGATTTTATTTTATTTTAACATACATATAATATTTCGGATGATTTCATTAAAATCAAATTCAAAAAATCGAATAAATTATACATTTATTATTATTAACAATACAGTCCACGTTGCACAAATTTTCCATTTTTTGTTACATTTTTGGTGTTTCGGACTCGATAGTAAAATAAAGTTAAATAAGATATGTGAGTGTATTTTAACTCGTAGTACGTCTCGAGTCAAAAGTTGACCAAACTAGCAAACAGATTATTTGGTGAAAAGGTAGATTTTGGTAGCACGCTCCTTCTCAATAGACACCCTTGTCCTCTCTGACCCTTTTTCACGAAAGTCTCTCTCGTATATTACGATTCACGCATTGTCTTGTTTCCATAAACAAAGATATATGGCTTATTGCGCGCGTATGGAAGAATAACCAGGAGACCCTTCCTGATTAAAGTGTTTGTACTGGCATTGCATTAAAAATACAGGCAAAGGCTCTTAAAAAAATTTCCCAAATTGTTATGTAAACCAGTGATGCTTTTTTTCGTAAATTACATAATAAGTATTTTTATAAGATATTTACTTTTCTGTGAGCTATTTTTTTTTCTTTATCATAAAACCTTATTTTCTGTAATTTTAAGTCTTTCATACCGTAGTACAATGATGTTCTTCCTGGAATGAGATATCTAACTCATTGCGAATAAAATATTGTAACAATAGTATTAATGTTTTATAATTAATAAAATAAATAAATATTTTAAGATCCTGATGAATTGCTATAAGAAAATAATCGCTAAATATGTAGATAAATTTTCAATATCATATAAATATGTAAAATACATACATGAAACGGCAGATTTAATTTTTTTAGTCCTTAAAAAAAACTTTCACTTGGTCTTTGGAAGTGGACTAAAAATTTATTTTCATTTCAAGAAGTTGTCTATACCTATAAAACTCAACGTCTGTCTGTTTGTTTTTTATACAAATCTTCACCGTTTTCATTAGCTGTAATAGTGGAATAATGTCTATTATAATAGTTTTTATACTTTGAGATCTCTTAATCTTTTTGTAAATGTAAAAGAAAATTGCATAACTGTATTTGTTGTGAATGTATTTATTTTTAAGCATAAATACGGATAGAATACGTAAGCCAACCAGAAATTACTTTTAATTAGCCGTCAAAAATCATGGGAAATAATAACGACTTGCCTTGCGTGACCGCATAACATATTATGCCGCGCGATGATTGCGTGTCACATTCTAATTATCAAAAATTTTAATTCCAGCAATTTACGGACTTAACGATGTATGTTAGTTACAGTACAGTTACGGAAAGACGGACAGACAACGAAATTATTATTTTTGAATTTAATAAATAATTAAGGTTAATTTTAATTATTTAAATGTGAAACTATAATCAATAGAATATTTTGAGAATGTCCAAATTTTTCCGAACAGTACTGGATTTTAGTCACAGGGACATTATTAATCAATCAATATATTATAGATGTATCAGAGAGGAAATTATATTTTTATGCAAAAGTAGGTATACAAAGCTTTGGGTGTACATAAATAAGGCTTATGACCTATCGTACGACTGGCTTATTTAAATTATACGGCATCTTTTAAAAATCAAAAAATATGTCTCATTAGTGACATCTGTGGTCATTTAAGGGGAATGAAAAAGCTTTGATTGTTGCAATACATATACGAAAGATGCCGTATAATTTAAATATATACAACTTCCAAAATTTAGTAGACACTGTTTTCTATCATGTGTGATAATAGCGAACGTAAAATATTGTGTAAAGTGATCACTTAAGCCAGCCGTACGATAAGTCCTATGTACACCCAAAGCCTCGCATACCTAGTTTCCTATAAAAATATAATTTCGTCTCTGTGAAACATCTATTGTAATCAATAGGTTAATCTTTAAAAAATATATGAAAGACACATTTCATAGATATTTAAAAATTCATAAGTATTACTTTGATCATAATAATTCTACATTGACTAAATTTAAAAATAAATCCCGAATTTCTTCGGGCTCGGTCGCTGTGTACGTCACAGTTGCTGGATCCTTTGCTCACCCCGGAATGCACCGCTCGTTCGCGGCAAACACAAAGTTACGGACATTTATTAATATTATGCGCATTCAATTATGGGTGACTCTTTTTTTATAACTTAATAATTTATAACTAATTCATAAACTAAATTAATAATTAATAAATAAACTAAATTAATAATTAATAACTAAAAAAAAAAAAAAAAATGTGTAAAATATTTATAAATATAAAAATAGGGGTTTGCACTCAGCAGGCAGTATAGTGGACCGAAGATTGACGCCCCGGTGGTTCAGTCTGAGAAATTGATAAGTGGTAACTCGCTGTATCTAGAGAACTTCAATTTCAATTTACTCTATAGAAAACCCAGAACCAGGGTAAAATCAAGTGATTTGCCTCGACAGAATTTTTATTCGATATTTCGAACTAGCTCATCACACAGTCTCATCGTTATATCGAATATATACAAGCGAATATCGTAAACAGTAATATAATTTAAGTAAAATATTAAATAGAACAAAAATACAATCAATCATTTCTGAATACAGCTACTCGGCAGAAAATGTTGCGTAATAGAGGTATTATAAATTTGTAATATTATATGTATACATTAATAATAATTTTATTATTTCGTCGAAATGTTTTCCATAACATTGAGTTTATTATTGTTAGTCTTCTTCCCCTCGCCGTATCCTCCCCGCCCTCCGCGCCGCCTGCGTCCCCCGCGGGGTTACAGCCCCTATGGGAGCCATCCCGCGGTCAGTTCCACAGATAACGGAACACGCGAACGGAAAATGGGGTGAAAAAAAAACAAATAGCCTTCGGTGCGTTTACACACTATAACGACAAATGAAACAGTGAAAGGAAATGAAGTTAGAGCTAAATGAGTGAAGATTCAGAGTGTAATGGCTTTCACGCCGATTTAGCTTTCCTTAGAGCACGAATCTGGCACAGCGTTTTTTCTGAGGAAATAAGGCTTATTTTGAGGGAAAAAATCCTTAAAATAATAATAAGCTTTTTTAACTTGTTTTTTCTAAGATACATAAAGAAAAATCAAAAGCAAGAAAAATTTGTTTAAATTATTCAATATATTTACCTATAATTTAGAAAAAAAATTGCACGCGTAATTTTTTCGACGCTGTAAACACGTTTTAATGTCAGTTAATTTTGTTTTTAGACATATTCAGGACTTTACTCTAATATTTTATTAATGATATAATTATACATAATATAATTTTGATCCAAAAATATATATGTAATTATACATAATAAATATTTTTTTAAGTCAACAATAACTTAGATACAATAAAACTAGGTTTAAGGGTAGATTTGTATTAGTTAGCAAACCAGATAGAATTATTTATAGTTGAACATGTCTTGTTGTAGTTAACCCACTTGTAATTACTAGTTTACACTGGGCTAAGATATAAATTGGGAGAGCATTTCAAAATAGCGCCAATTGGGAACTAAATATAGAAAGAAATTTATGCTGTGGCACAAAGTACTTGTAAATTGTTAATTATTTCACAAATAATTCACATATTTTTCAGGAAGGAATGGTTGACCCTTGGAGCTCTGTATTGGCCAGCACATTTTGGGACGACAGAGGGGGTCCGTAGTGTGATGGGTAGGGAACACCTCAGGAGATCAGCTGTTATTGTTGATGGACTTTCGGATGGAATTCGCTGATGGAAATTCGCGGAGATAGTGTAATCGGGCACCGAAATACGAAGACAAGAATGTTTATAACAAACTTTGACTCCAAGGTCGGTACTTTCTGTAATTCTTGATGTGTAGGCTGCGTATTTAGTTTACTCGGCACGCGACACAGCAGCTTGTGTTCGGTTAGTATAACTGTTACTAAATCCGATGGCTTAATGGAAGAACTTTCTTTAAGCGGCTTTGCGAATCTAGATATGATTGATGAACTTCCTTATTACTGTGAGGCCGTCGGGAACACTCGGTACTTCGCGGATTACTAGATAAAAATTTGTGTTCTAGGATTTAAATTTCTCTACGCGTCGTGTTTTGTTGACCGACGGATAGGTGTTTTTCGTTCCGAAGATAAATCGATTTTTCCGCCCAGATCTGTATTAAAAGGGTCTCATTGTAATGAATCCCGCAGGCGAGCGAGCGAGAGAGAAGATACTTCATCCCGTCCTCATCCAATATTTTATATATTTATAAAATTTTATTAAAAAAGCATAAAGTGAATGTTTTCATTTTATTAAATGAAAACAGAATGAGATCAGCTATTGGATAAAAAGTTACGGACGGATATTCCAATTTATTATTATTTGGTGATTATTATTATTTGAATAATAATTATTACTTTTATTTAATTGTTATTGTTGCTTTATTGTATAATAAATACTTATTATTTAATATAATTACTGAATAAAAATTACTAAGGTATTGCAAAAGAAACAATGTTATAATTTATCATGACTTAAAAATCAAGTTATGATACAATAATTTAAAGAAAACCTGTGTCGGACAAGAAAAACCGGGAGCCCTCAATCGGGACTTTTTTGCCAATTTCCATATATGTTGGCCCTGATGAACATTTTTTAGAGGAAAAAGTGATTTTTTGTATTTTGATTTTTGTTTTATATGTACGTAGAATTGATAATTGCATTTTTAATCGCATGAATTGTGAGCGGGAGCGCGCAAATGGGCTAGATAAATAAAACCCTTTGGGTTTGCCTAGCGCGCTCGTCGCATTTTTTATTGAAAATAACCGAAGTTATCTATTTTAATTTTTCTTGAATGTGTGTTTTTTAAAGTTTATTTTTGCTGAATCGTCAAATGAAAGAGTGTTGATGGTTCGGAGGTGGTTGGGGTTCAATTTTACCACCTCCATATTTATTTTAATATAAATTCAATACCCTCTGGCGACATCGGTACCGTGCCGAAGTCGCCATTTTCATACAAAAATTATAAAAATGAATATGATTTTGTTCGTAATCACTTGTATATGGCTTTACATGATTTTTTGTAGAAAATATATTGAATTTGTGTAGCCAGGCTCGCCAGAGAGACCAAATATACGAAATTATTGCACCCAGCTTGGCGAGCCTGGCCCCCTTTTTACCGATTATCTCCATGAAGGATGAACCTGAGAGACATTTGTTTATGAAACAAAAGAAAGATAAAATATAAATGTGTAAAAATATTATGAAATAGCTATAGTAAAATATTTGGTTACATGTTTATTAATATTTTGAATACGGGACCACTGCTCATAGAACTGCGACTCAAATTATTAGTGATCCCGCCGTGAGACAGAGGTCGGTGTCGTCGGTTCCCGAAATGCCGTTGAAAATGCGCCTGGGCGTGCGGGCCCTGAATTTTTGATTGAATAAATTACGTGGCGCAGGAACCCAGAATTCAGTTCTGCTCCTGCGTTCACCTCCAGATCTACTTGCGAATTTCTCTTCTCCTCTACTCGACTCCTGCTTCAGCCTTTGGACCGCTCTAAGATTCTCAGCGAATTTTTATACGATCTCGCTTTCGTCTGAGAATCTGCGATATCGGTTCCATCAGGTTGACCTGACCGTAGGGCAGTGAAATCACCCCCTATTTTTGCGCGTTCCCGTCAAGAACAAAACCTTTATTGTGACTGTTTAAACTACCTAAAACATATATGTTGTGTTTCCAGACCTAAGTCTATCAACGCCCTCCATCATTTACATAATTAAAATTATGTTTTTTTTAGCACTATAATATATCGTACAAAATAATTTATATTTATTAATCCAATTCATAACTTTAAATTTTTTTTCGATTTTTACTTTGCTCAATTCATTTTGCACTGGTACCTACATAGACTTAATAAGGGAATATTGAACGCGGTACTCATAATAATATGTATATCAATTAAAAAATTGTGTAACATATAGCCACTTAAAATTAAATTGATTAGCTAAATGAGTGGCTTGTTGGTCTCTCGCCTAGTGGTTAGGACTCTCGCCTCATGATCCAAAGGTCGCGGGTTCGAATCTCATTCCAGACCAGCAAGCTAGTCCTATTTTCATAGCGCAAGAATTTAGCTTAGTTTGAAAATAGTGAGAATATTGATGTGACACGTATTCCGTGTTCGCATCTCTATTTAAAAAAAATATACATTCTCTAATTCCCAAAATATCAGCATATTTAAGAGATAGACTATATATGAAAATATATTTTTTGTTAAAATTTATATATTATTAATTATCTAAATATAAATAATACTGGCATGATTTTGGTAAGATAATCTTCTTTTTATATAAAAAACAATGTCGGGTTAATTAACCATTTATAACTCAAGAACGGCTGAACCGACTTTTATGATCTTTGATTTGTTGTATTTGTCTCCGCTGCGAATATCAGAATAACTATTAAAACCGTTTACCGCTTGACCGGTCTGTCTCAATTTTTGTACTTATTTTTGAGGACCCGGAAAGTAACAAAAGTGACATTTCCCTCCTCTCCTTTTTACCTCTTTCCCTCCTCCGATATATTCTCAGCCCCATATTTTGCATACTTATTCTTTAGGATCCGGCAGGTGATATAGGTGACATTTCCCCCCTTCTCCCCCCTCAAACCCTTAAATATTATCCATGCAAATCTGTACCGTTTAACCGATCTGATCCAAATTTTGTACTTGTTGTCTTTAGGACCCTGTGAATAATTAAAACGACATTGACCCCTCCTCTTTACCCCTCCCTCCCATACTCTGATATATTTTCCATGCAAATCTGTACCATTGAACCAGGCGCGTACAGTGGAAACATTGAAGCATAACTTTTTTGTAGACGTATATATGGAAAAAAATGATACATAAAATTTTTTATGATATATAAAAATATGAATACTATGATAACAATTGTGATAGAAATATTACAAAATATATGTTGTATTCCGATTTTTTTTCCAAATAATTGGTTATTGCAAAAGTCATGCTGCAATGTTCCCAATGCACGCCCTTGCAATGGACCGATTTGATCCAAAATTTTCACACGTATTCTTTGGGAAACCATGGGTAACACAGGTAAAATTCCCCCCACCCCTTTACACCTCCCCTTTTCCTGAAATATTTTCCACGCAAATCTGTACCGTTTGCCCGATCTGATTCAAATTTTACATTTTTATTCTTTGGATACGGTGGGTAATATATGTGAAGTTTCTCCCTTCCTCTTTACCTCGCCCTTTTTTCTTATATATTTTCCATCTGTACCATTCTACCGATCTAATCCAAATTTAGCATACTTATTTTTGGGATACGGTGGTTAATAGTGAAATTTCCCCCTCTCGCTTTACATCTTCCCTTTTCGTGATATATTTCCCGATATACCGTGTTACCTATCTGATCCAAATTTAGAATACTTATTCTCTAGGACCCGGCGCGAAATATAGAGGATATTTCACCCTCCCCCTTATGTATTATATACAAATCTACACCTTTTGACTGATCTAATCGAAATTAAGCATACTTATTCTTTAGGACCCGCTGGGTAACAAAGATGTCAGATATATTTTCAATGCAAATCTGTACTGTTCTAGCGAATTATGCATAAATATTCGTAAGGACCTGGTGATAAACATTGGCCACATTTTTCCGTCTGGACATCCCAGCCTAGATAAACTGGAAAAATTGTTTTTTTAGAGGCTTTGCAAAACGATGGAACCTTTGTTTCTCCTCATGAACTTATTTATAATATAATACTTGACCCATGCCAATGCCGGGTACGAACAGCTAGTTTAGAATAGAACATAAATTGAAATGATTTAGGTTAAATAATTTAGAATAAAACAGAAATTGAAAAATCGTTCAACAAAAAATCTAAATATAATTTAGACAAAAATGATAAATTAATAATTTGATGATTCACTTTGAAAATCTCCTTTCGTTTACTACTAGTATTACTTCAAATGACAAATTTATTAATGCAATTTTCACAATTCACTTCGTATTTCACCACGTCTGTTTCGTATTAAAATTCATCAGCTTTCAAAGAATCCGTATAAACAAAATTATAATTAATAGTACTGTATAAAGTCATTCGGGACAATTATACAATACTTATACTGCCGACATTTCTTTTCCAACCACCACGAGAATATTGCCTTTGAATTTACAACTTAATTCAATAAATAAATTGAATGCCATCAATCTCACTATCACGGCAGAATTAAATTAAATTTAAGACTAGAGAGCGAACTTACAGCGATAAGGATGCAAATACAGACTGTGTAAGGATAAATGTCCTTTACTTTCTTTTGGGGAAGACATCGGGTGCTAAAGTGCCTAATGGTCGTCTAACAAAGGAGACATAAATCGGTGAAGACAAAAAGAACGCGGTTAGTTACAAGCTACTGCTTCCTCCGGAAATACTGCAATGGCCGTAGAGTCATCGATTTCTTTTCACAATTCAATACGAATTACACAGCATTTTGTATCAAAATAACAGTGTAAAAAAATTGAAATATTATTTCACAAATCTTATTATTGAATAAATATGACCGTATGATAAAAATAAAATGCTATGTACTAATTACATGTAAATAGGTATTTTATTTTTTTTAAACCCAGCCTGGGCGAAGTGGGAGCCTTAGGTCCCGAACATCAATATTTATCCCAATTACTCGGTAATTAATCGAACAATTAAGCCAATGCCTCATGTCATCTTAAATTAATAGTTTTAAAATACATTTTTGTAATTTTTTATAATGAAAACTAAGAATTTACGGTAAAAATGTAAATATTACAATTCAATACTATACCGAAGTGTATAGGTACCGGGTATTATATTTTGTACCACTTGCGTTCATACATTAGAGGCCCTTAGACCAAATGCGTGAGAGCGAGACAACAATACACACTCTGTTCCTCAAAATTC
Source organism: Agrypnia vestita (assembly GCA_016648135.1). Taxonomy (NCBI): domain Eukaryota; kingdom Metazoa; phylum Arthropoda; class Insecta; order Trichoptera; family Phryganeidae; genus Agrypnia; species Agrypnia vestita. The sequence continues at coordinate 173,448 of JADDOH010004330.1, forward strand.
CTCATCATTCGGCGTATTCCGCCGGCCGCCGGATGTCATGTCAGCACTTGTCAAACATCGAGTGCTAATAGTGGGCTTGTTTTGCTTTTGTTGTCTTCTGTATTTATTTATTAGGTGGAAACGTGAGTAGATGTTTTATTTTATTAATTCAATAAGCGTAATATCTTATTTTACGAGTCACGATAATTATTTATATGACATTTTGTTTTATTTTATTCATTTAATATAAATATATCATAGTTTTCGAGTCACGATAGATATATATGACACATTGTTTTATTTTATTCATTCAATATAAATAATATCATATTTTTACGAGTCACCGTAGTTATTTACCTGCATGACAGGTTATTTTATTACATGTTATTTTATGTTTATTAGTTATGCAACAAATACTACTTTCACGAATACGAATACCTAGCCTACTATTCGGCTTACATACTACATACATATACTATAGTTATGCAACAAATACTACTTTCACGAATACGAATACCAAGCCTACTATTCGGCTAATACGAATGCAAATAATTCCACAAGATAATAAATAATACACCACTGTTCTTTTTTTACTAAGAGATTTAATAATTTAAATTTACTACCGGCAAATTTTTGTTCAAAAACGCAACATTTCTTTTATCCGTTTATATATTCCCGGCTGTCCAAAATAAATATCTGTTTCTTCACGCTTACGAGAGGTCATATTATTAGATTTAATTTGAAATTATTTTATAAGAGTTAACTTTTTTACACACAGAGGAAATAAAATGGAACGAACAATACGTATTATAAAACAAAAACTTAATGAAATGAGCACCTAACCTTATTAATAACCCAACAAAACAAGATGAAAGGACACAAGTTATGCTGTGAAACAAGTAAAAATTGACAACTTGAGATCTCAACAAATCCATTCATTCAATGTTAGGGGACCCCTAGGACAGAGTGCGTAGATGTGTTCGGATATACGGTGTACAGCCAAACCGTAATTTGCGTTGCATTCAGCTATAAATAGTTTGTTTTTAATATTTGTGATAATATTCGGCGAATACAAATATTTATATTCGTATTCGTCGCATCACTAATTTTTATGTCAATAATTATTATACTTTTTTTGAATGAAAACATTTTTTATATTATTTATAGGAAAAGATTTTATTGAAAATACCTCCAAAATTATTTGTATGTTTATCATTATAAAAAACAAATCATAAAATACTGATGCATTGCAGCGCGTCCTAAGAGTAGGGATGTCCACACGTGACTTGTCGCATACCACGCCATCCGCGCGGGTCACTGGACCTGGTTAGTGGCTGTGAAATGACGGATTGCAGGAGTAATTTAGAATTACTTAAAAATCCCCAAAATTCCAAAAATTTATAAATTTTTCGATTTTTATGCATGTAATAATAACCCACCTATATGATGATATACTTAAAAATGTGTTTTTGTTTAAAATCAGTCTTTATTAAAGGAAACATTCTTGAGATCTTTTGGTTCCCCACTTTGGAGCGTGAGAGATTTTTTGAGTCGTGTACGAGAAAGGTTAAACACATGAATATCATCACTCAACACAAGGGTGTCCCTTATATGATAAAAAAAGTTCTATTTTGATAACGCATACCACCTAACATTTTTATAACTACTATGATCTATTCAGATACAAAGTTTCATCCTTATACGACGATTCTAACCCGTGCCGACGAGGCCCCAAAATTTTCAAAATAAGAGAAATTCACCTCTTCTAGATATTATGGTAGTTTAAAATGTTTCAATATTTTTAAATGATGAAATAAACCAAGACATCTACAAATAATGATAAATATATTTAAAGTTAAAAAAATATTATTTAGCGTCTCCTTTTTGTAGTTAGGGTACAGATTTCTACACAGCGTAAAAGGTACTACTTCTGTTCTTTCTGAGCTGTTATTTTGCCATGAAAATCTTGAATTAATTTCACAGCTCTTTCTGCAGTACTGTTGACTGCTTTAAGATAATTAACTTTTCTTTTAGCGTCAATAAAAACAATATTTTCTTTTCAAGACGTAACACTATCTTGAAAGAAAATGCTTTCAATCTTCAATCTTGAAAATAAATTATTGATTGAGGTAGATACAAGCTGATCCAAAGTTTTTTCAAGTTTGTGTTTACTGGGGTATTATGCCGTGTTGTTACGACCTTTCGGGCCGACGTTTCGGATCCCATTGCAGGGTCCATCATCAGGGCTGATGTGTTGTCTTGAATGTTGGTATTGTGGTTAAGTATCGGCTTGCAATACCGTGCCGAAGTCATGATGTGTTGTATTATGTTGTGTGTATGATTCATCTGTTGTCTAATCACTATCTCTGCGGAGTCTGCGACGAGAATGACTTTGAAGCGCCGGATACCAAGATGTTTTTAATTTGAGACCATCATCTCTATTAATATTTATCGGGTGCTTGTAGATTTCTAGTGCTTCCTTGATAAGACGCATATGGTGACTCTTAGGCTTTCCAAGGATTTTTGGTTCGAATGCAAAATGATGGCCGGTATCCAGAAAATTTTTAACCAGTGCTGATTTTTCTGGATGACCGAGTTTGCATGCCCGTTTGTGCTCGTTGACCCTTTTGGAAATTGTACGCGCCGTTTGTCCCACGTATACTTTATCGCAGTCTTGACAAACGGCGCGTACAATTTTCAAAAGGGTCAACGAGCACAAACGGGCATGCAAACTCGGTCATCCAGAAAAATCAGCACTGGCTGAACATTTACTGGCCATCAGTTTGCTTTCGAACCAAAAATCCTTGGAAAGCCTAAGAGTCACCATACGCGTCTTTTCAAGGAAGCACTAGAAATCTACAAGCACCCGATAAATATTAATAGAGATGATGGTCTCAAATTAAAAACATTTTGGTATCCGGCGCTTCAAAGTCATTCTCGTCGCAGACTCCGCAGAGATAGTGATCAGACAACAGATGAATCATACAAACAACATAATAAAACACATCATGACTTCGGCACGGTATTGCAAGCCGATACTTAACCACAATACCAACATTCAAGACAATACATCAGCCCTAATGATATACCCTTAGAGTATATACAATCCATAGAGGGATAACTAAACATTTTACCAAACCCGTACGCGTGGTAACATAAAGCTTACTCAGTTTTAACAATATAGTAACACATAAGACAAAAAGGGACAAAAAAGATCACCCGGTCGGGTACGTCTTTAATTGCTTTGTAAGGGTTCTCTTTGCCCGAGTTTCAAAACTCGGGCAGAGAACGGCAGAGCTGACAGATTTGTTATCCGTATTTTCGATAAATTATTGTGTGTTTACGTGCAAATATTACAAAAAATTGATATGCCTTCTTGTGCAATGAAGGGGTGTTCCAATAGGACTGGAAACGGGAAGAAACATATCAGTTATCACAGGTATTTTATCCAAAATATGAAAATTTTACATGTATACGTTTTATTTCATAATTTTAACAACAAACCAACTGCAAACATTTACTTTTGTTTAAAAAATCCTAGAACGTTTATTTTTGATTGATTTTATTACACAAATAATTCGGAGAATGCTATTTTGAAGATGTTTTTGATGACTTAAATCAAAATATGTCTATGAATGTTCAATCAACACAAATGTAAAATTATTTACTTAGATAGCCGACATTTTAAAATATATCCGTCTCTTTTTTTCTCCTTTAAAAATTCTGAATTTTTAGGAGTAAGAAAGAGAAGGCACTACATTGTATGGATCTAACTAAGCTCAATGTGGTATTTTTATGACAAAGCATATTGGACCGACAGGGCTGTGCTTAAAATTTTAGAATACAAATTATTTATTATTTATTATTTAAAGTATTCGGATTGGGATATCATTTTTTGTAGGTTCCCAAAAAATGAAGTAAGAAAAAATGAATGGATCCATGCTGTGGGAAGGATTAATTGGAATCCCGGAAGTCACAGTTGTGTTTGCTCAGATCACTTCTTGAATGTACATTTTGACAGAAGGAAAGAAAACAAATTAGTTCGAATAAAAAAATTTGCCGTTCCTAGGAATTATTCAAGAACAGAACTGGCTTTTGATAGAGTAAGTACCTATAGTGTTCATTCTTTATTCGTTTTTCGTTACATAAAAAATTTCTTAAATCGCCAATTTATACGGGATTTATAAAATTAGTTATGTGCATTCTGAAACTCCTAGTATATGAAGTAGTATATTTTCGTCCGGTATAAATATACATTGCCCTATAAAATACACCCAAAAAAAATGTAATTAATTGCAAAATGTTTTTATTTCTTTGTTATAAAAGATATAAGAAATAAGAAAAACATAAAAAAACTAAGAATTTTCGATTTATGGGTTATTATAGCATACGTAGGAGCCATCGATATTATGTTTTACCTAAAATCGTTAGGTATATTAATTTTTCATAAACTTTAAATTTAATCGATATTATTACTTTCAGTCTACTAATTCGACAGTAAACATGGGAGAGTTGCTGAAGTGATCCCTTCATGTAATGAAGTCGTTGGCCATGTATGTATAGATAGTACGATTTACCTAAAATCGTTGTATTGAGTTTGGATGGAAATGGAAACTGCATACCTTTAGATCAAATTAGTATATTAAACTGTAATTCAAATAATTCTGTCAACATTATAAACTGTTCCTCCTCCAAATTAAAATTATTACGTGATGACGAATTGAGTTTCGAAAATACTTTGCCTTTCGACGATATTCCTGAATCAATATATATGTGCAGTCAGTATGTAGAGAGTTGTATAATTTATATTTGTGGTTTTGTTGTCAGGCATCTAAATAAAAAAATTAAATGTGAGAATTGTCTTTCTGCCCTTATTGGCTTTAAGACAACTTTGCGAAATTCATTAATTGCACAAAAAGATAGAGGGGGATTAGTATATCCATCAGATGACGTTATTTTAATTTGCACACATAGTGAACGCGTTTTTAGAGAAGCTCTTAACCGTAGTGGAGAAAAAAGAATGAATCCTCACTTTTCATTAGAATATTTAGTCAACAGGGTCTTAAAAATATTCCTAACTGTAGATTGTTTTAATATATTACTTTCTCACATGCTAGACCAGTCACCGCTGGAGAACCATACTGTTCACCTAATTAAGGCAGTTGCTTCTAAATATTTAGATGTCAGGCTACACTTTCTGATCAAATCAGCGGTACAACCTACCGTCAGAGTGAGACAACATTTCAACAGATTAATTATCTTCCAAAATCAATAGCGTACTATATTAAAATTTTATATTTATTATTAATTCCATTAATGAACTTCATCATATTGTTTTTTCAAACAATGTATTTTATGTGTATATACAAACAATGTATATTATGTAAATAACGTAATTTTCTAAATATTTGTACAAATGCAGATATCTAAATGTTTATGTTTGATATGGTATAAATAATCCTCGATTATAATTATTATTATTGCAGTACCTTATATAATTATTGTTGTGGTGATATTTAAAATTGTAATAAAATAAATTAAAATAAATAGATGTACCCACATATAAAAGGCATTATCATTTATTGCTACTTTATTGTAAGAGAATTCACAGAGAATCGTACATTAGTGGTAGCCCTGATTTAGCAAGAAATTACAAACACGTGTTAGAAATGAATTGTCCAGTCTCACCGAATGACCACGCCTCTTTTAACAAAATTCTTACAAGTTTCGAAATAATATGGTCTCTATGGATTGTATATACTCTAAGGATATACCCTGCAATGGGATCCGAAACGTCGGCCCGAAAGGTCGTAACAACACGGCATAATACCCCAGTAAACACAAACTTGAAGATTCTGAGTGGCCGTGAAAACCTAAGAACATTCTTGATCCAAAGTTTTATCTGAAACCTAGAAATAATAAAAAACCATCACAGTAAATATTAGGTCCTTACATATGAAATTGACGTTTAGTATGGGAGGAACATAAAGCCGATTTTTTTTTATTATAATATATTTATTTAATCAAAGTATGTACCATTGCTATCTATGCACTTTTGCCATCTCATAGGTATTTCATCGATCCCTTTACTAAAAAAACCATTCGGACGGGAATCAATAAAATCTTTGAAGGCGGTTTGGACTGCCCCATCGGAGTTGAATTTTTTCCTTTGCAAGAAGTTATCCAAATTTCGAAAAAAATGGTAATCTGTTGGGGCAAGGTCCGGAGAGTACGGTGGATGTCTTAGACATTCCAATTGAAGCTCCTCTAATT